>JBBPBR010001790.1:0-32980 GCA_037974775.1 Cicer pinnatifidum
CCAATTAGGGTTTTTAACCAATCTTGTGCATCCAATAAGTTCATTTGTGTCATTGGATTAACATTTAGGTCATTTTCGTCCTCCCTAGGCATATTCTTGTCCATTTAGGGTTTTTAACCAATCTTGTGCATCCAATAGGTGTGTTTGTGTCATTGAATGATCAATTAGGTTATTTTCGTCCTCCCTAGGCTTATTCTTGTCCAATTAGGGTTTTTAACTAATCTTGTGCATCCAATAAGTTCATTTTTGTCATTGGATGATCAATTAGGTCATTTTCGTCCTCCCTAGGCTTATTCTTGTCCAATTAGGGTTTTTAACCGATCTTGTGCATCCAATAGATGTGTTTGTGTCGTTGGATGATCAATTAGGTCATTTTCGTCCTCCCTAGGCATATTCTTGTCCAATTAGGGGTTTTAACCAATCTTGTGCATCCAATAGGTGTGTTTGTGTCATTGGATGATCAATTCGGTCATTTTCGTCCTCCCTAGGCTTATTCTTGTCCAATTAGGGTTTTTAACCAATCTTGTGCATCCAATAAGTGTGTTTGTGTCATTGGATGATCAATTAGGTCATTTTCGCCCTCCCTAGGCATATTCTTGTCCAATTATGGTTTTTAACCAATCTTGTGCATCCAATAGGTGTGTTTGTGTCATTGGATGATCAATTAGGTCATTTTCGTCCCCCCTAGACATATTCTTGTCCAATTAGGGATTTTAACCAATCTTGTGCATCCAATAGGTGTGTTTGTGTCATTGGATGATCAATTAGGTCATTTTCGTCCTCCCTAGGCTTATTCTTGTCCAATTAGGGTTTTTAACCAATCTTGTGCATCCAATAGGTGTGGTTGTGTCATTGGATGATCAATTAGGTCATTTTCAACCTCCCTAGGCTTATTCTTGTCCAATTAGGGTTTTTAACCAATCTTGTGCATCCAATAAGTTGAGTTGTGTCATTGGATTAACATTTAGTTCATTTTCATCCTCCCTAGGCCTATTCTTGTCCAATTAGGGTTTTTAACCAATCTTGTGCATCCAATAGGTGTGTTTGTGTCATTGGATGATCAATTAGGTCATTTTCGTCCTCCCTAGGCTTATTCATGTCCAATTAGGGTTTTTAACCAATCTTGTGCATCCAATAAGTTGAGTTGTGTCATTGGATTAACATTTAGGTCATATTTGTCCTCCCTAGGCATATTCTTGTCCAATTAGGGTTTTTAACTAATCTTGTGCATCCAATAGGTGTGTTTGTGTCATTGGATTAACATTTAGGTCATTTTCGTCCTCCCTAGGCTTGTTCTTGTCCAATTAGGGTTTTTAACCAATCTTGTGCATCCAATAAGTTCATTAGTGTCATTGGATGATCAATTAGGTCATTTTCGTCCTCCCTAGGCATGTTCTTGTCCAACTAGGGTTTTTAACCAATCTTGTGCATCCAATAGGTGTGTTTGTAACATTGGATGATCACTTAGGTCATTTTCGTCCTCCCTAGGCTTATTCTTGTCCAATTAGGGTTTTTAACCAATCTTGTGCATCCAATAAGTTCATTTGT
Organism: Cicer pinnatifidum; assembly: GCA_037974775.1. Lineage (NCBI taxonomy): Eukaryota > Viridiplantae > Streptophyta > Magnoliopsida > Fabales > Fabaceae > Cicer > Cicer pinnatifidum. Next base: position 1,549 of record JBBPBR010001790.1, read on the forward strand.
GTCATTGGATTAACATTTAGGTCATATCCGTCCTCCCTAGGCATATTCTTGTCCAATTAGGGTTTTTAACCAATCTTGTGCATCCAATAGGTGTGTTTGTGTCAATGGATGATCAATTAGGTCATTTTCGTTCTCCCTAGGCATATTCTTGTCCAATTAGGGTTTTTAACCAATCTTGTGCATCCAATAGGTGTGTTTGTGTCATTGGATGATCAATTAGGTCATTTTCGTCCTCCCTAGGCTTATTCTTGTCCAATTAGGGTTTTTAACCAATCTTGTGCATCCAATAAGTTCATTAGTGTCATTGGATGATCAATTAAGTCATTTTCATCCTCCCTAGGCTTATTCTTGTCCAATTAGGGTTTTTAACCAATCTTGTGCATCCAATAAGTTCATTAGTGTCATTGGACGATCAATTAGGTCATTTTCGTCCTCCCTAGGCTTATTCTTGTCCAATTAGGGTTTTTAACCAATCTTGGGCATCCAATAGGTGTGTTTGTGTCATTGGATGATCAATTAGGTCATTTTCGTTCCCCTAGGCTTATTCTTGTCCAATTAGGGTTTTTAACCAATATTGTGCATCCAATAAGTTCATTAGTGTCATTGGATGATCAATTAGGTCATTTGCGTCCTCCCTAGGCATGTTCTTGTCCAACTAGGGTTTTTAACCAATCTTGTGCATCCAATAGGTGTGTTTGTGTCATTGGATGATCAATTAGGTCATTTTCGTACTCCGTAGGCTTATTCTTGTCCAATTAGGGTTTTTAACCAATCTTGTGCATCCAATAGGTGTGTTTGTGTCATTGGATGATCAATTAGGTCATTTTCGTCCTCCCTAGGCTTATTCTTGTCCAATTAGGGTTTTTAACCAATCTTGTGCATCCAATAAGTTCATTTGTGTCATTGGATTAACATTTAGGTCATTTTCGTCCTCAATAGGCATATTCTTGTCCAATTAGGGTTTTTAACCAATCTTGTGCATCCAATAGGTGTGTTTGTGGCAATGGATGACCAATTAGGTCATTTTCGTCCTCCCTAGGCTTATTCTTGTCCAATTAGGGTTTTTAACCAATCTTGTGCATCCAATAGGTGTGTTTGTGTCATTGGATGATCAATTAGGTCATTTTCGTCCTCCCTAGGCTTATTCTTGTCCAATTAGGGTTTTTAACCAATCTTGTGCATCCAATAGGTGTGTTTGTGTCATTGGATGATCAATTAGGTCATTTTCGTCCTCCCTAGGCTTATTCTTGTCCAATTAGGGTTTTTAACCAATCTTGTGCATCCAATAGGTGTGTTTGTGTCTTTGGATGATCAATTAGGTCATCTTCGCCCTCCGTAGGCCTATTCTTGTCCAATTAGGGTTTTTAACCAATCTATTGCATCCGATAAGTTTTTTTGTGTCATTGAATTAATATTTAGGTCATTTTCGTCCTCCCTAGGCATATTCTTGTCCAATTAGGGTTTTTAACCAATCTTGTGCATCCAATAGGTGTGTTTGTGTCATTGGATGATCAATTAGGTCATTTACGTCCTCCCTAGGCTTATTCTTGTCCAATTAGGGTTTTTAACCAATCTTGTGCATCCAATAACTTTTTTTGTGTAATTGAATAAATATTTAGGTCATTTTTGTCCTCCCTAGGCATATTCTTGTCCAATTAGCGTTTTTAACCAATCTTGTGCATCCAATAGGTGTGTTTGTGTCATTGGATTAACATTTAGGTCATTTTCGTCCTCCCTAGGCATATTCTTGTCCAATTAAGGTTTTTAACCAATCTTGTGCATCCCATAGGTGTGTTTGTGGCAATGGATGATCAATTAGGTCATTTTCGTCCTCCCTAGGCTTATTCTTGTCCAATTAGGGTTTTTAATCAATCTTGTGCATCCAATAGGTATGTTTGTGTCATTGGATGATCAATTAGGTCATTTTCGTCCTCCCTAGGCTTATTCTTGTCCAATTAGGGTTTTTAACCAATCTTGTGCATCCAATAGGTGTGTTTGTGTCATTGGATGATCAATTAGGTCATTTTCGTCCTCCCTAGGCTTATTCTTGTCCAATTAGGGTTTTTAACCAATCTTGTGCATCCAATAAGTTCATTTCTGTCATTGGATGATCAATTAGGTCATTTTCGTCCTCCCTAGACTTATTCTTGTCAAATTAGGGTTTTTAACCAATCTTGTGCATCCAATAACTTTGTTTGTGTCATTGAATTAATATTTAGGTCATTTTCGTCCTCCCTAGGCATATTCTTGTCCAATTAGGGTTTTTAACCAATCTTGTGCATCCAATAGGTGTGTTTGTGTCATTGGATGATCAATTAGGTCATTTTCGTCCTCCCTAGGCTTATTCTTGTCCAATTAGGGTTTTTAACCAATCTTGTGCATCCAATAAGTTCATTTGTGTCATTGGATTAACATTTAGGTCATTTTCGTCCTCCCTAGGCATATTCTTGTCCAATTAGGGTTTTTATCCAATCTTGTGCATCCAATAAGTTCATTTGTGTTATTGGATTAACATTTAGGTCATTTTCATCCTCCCTAGGCATATTCTTGACCAATTAGGGTATTTAACAAATCTTGTGCATCCAATAAGTTAGTTTGTGTCATTGAATTAATATCTAGGTCATTTTCGTCCTCCCTAGGCATATTCTTGTCCAATTAGGGTTTTTAACCAATCTTGTGCATTCAATAGGTGTGTTTGTGTCATTGGATAATCAATTAGGTCATTTTCGTCCTCCCTAGGCTTATTCTTGTCCAATTAGGGTTTTTAACCAATCTTGTGCATCCAATAACTTTGTTTGTGTCATTGAATTAATATTTAGGTCATTTTCGTCCTCCCTAGGCATATTCTTGTCCAATTAGGGTTTTTAACCAATCTTCTGCATCCAATAGGTGTGTTTGTGTCATTGGATGATCAATTAGGTCATTTTCGTCCTCGCTAGGCTTATTCTTGTCCAATTAGGGTTTTTAACCAATCTTGTGCATCCAATAAGTTTGTTAGTGTCATTGAATTAATATTTAGGTCATTTTCATCCTCCCTAGGCATATTCTTGTCCAATTAGGGTTTTTAACCAATCTTGTGCATCCAATAGGTGTGTTTGTGTCATTGGATGATCAATTAGGTCATTTTCGTCCTCCCTAGGCTTATTCTTGTCCAATTAGGGTTTTTAACCAATCTTGTGCATCCAATAACTTTGTTTGTGTCATTGAATTAATTTTTAGGTCATTTTCCTCCTCCCTAGGCATATTCTTGTCCAATTAGGGTTTTTAACCAATCTTGTGCATCCAATAGGTGTGTTTGTGTCATTGGATGATCAATTAGGTCATTTTCGTCCTCCCTAGGCTTATTCTTGTCCAATTAGGGTTTTTAACCAATCTTGTGCATCCAATAAGTTCATTTCTGTCATTGGATTAACATTTAGGTCATTTTCGTCCTTCCTAGTCATATTCTTGTCCAATTAGGGTTTTTAACCAATCTTGTGCTTCCAATAGGTGTGTTTGTGACATTGGATGATCAATTAGGTCATTTTCGTCCTCCCTAAGCTTATTCTAGTCCAATTAGGGTTTTTAACCAATGTTGTGCATCCAATAGGTGTGTTTGTGTCATTGGATTAACATTTAGGTCATTTTCGTCCTCCCTAGGCTTGTTCTTGTCCAATTAGGGTTTTTAACCAATCTTGTGCATCCAATAGGTGTGTTTGTGTCATTGGATGATCAATTAGGTCATTTTCGTCCTCCCTAGGCTTATTCTTGTCCAATTAGGGTTTTTAACCAATCTTGTGCATCCAATAGGTGTGTTTGTGGCAATGGATGATCAATTAGGTCATTTTCGTCCACCCTAGGCTTATTCTAGTTAAATTAGGGTTTTTAACCAATCTTGTGCATCCAATAGGTGTGTTTGTGTCATTGGATGATCAATTAGGTCATTTTCGTCCTCCCTAGGCTTATTCTTGTCCAATTAGGGTTTTTAACCAATCTTGTGCATCCAATAGGTGTGTTTGTGCCATTGGATGATCAATTAGGTCATTTTCGTCCTTCCTAGGCATATTCTTGTCCAATTAGGGTTTTTAACCAATCTTGTGCATCCAATAGGTGTGTTTGTGTCATTGGATGATCAATTAGGTCATTTTCGTCCTCCCTAGGCTTATTCTTGTCCAATTAGGGTTTTTAACCAATCTTGTGCATCCAATAGGTGTGTTTGTGTCATTGGATGATCAATTAGGTCATTTTCGTCCTCCTTAGGCTTATTCTTGTCCAATTAGGGTTTTTAACCAATCTTGTGCATCCAATAGGTGTGTTTGTGGCATTGGATGATCAATTAGGTTATTTTCGTCCTCCCTAGGCTTATTCTTGTCCAATTATGGTTTTTAACTAATCTTGTGCATCCAATAGGTGGGTTTGTGTCATTGGATGATCAATTAGGTCATTTTCGTCCTCCCTAGGCTTATTCTTGTCCAATTAGGGTTTTTAACCAATCTTGTGCATCCAATAGGTGTGTTTGTGTCATTGGATGATCAATTAGGTCATTTTCGTCCTCCCTAGGCTTATTCTTGTCCAATTAGGGTTTTTAACCAATCTTGTGCATCCAATAAGTTCATTTGTGTCATTGGATTAACATTTAGGTCATTTTCGTCCTCCCTAGGCATATTCTTGTCCAATTAGGGTTTTTAACCAATCTTGTGCATCCAATAGGTGTGTTTGAGTTATTGGATGATCAATTAGGTCATTTTCGTCCTCCCTAGGCATATTCTTGTCCAATTAGGGTTTTTAACGAATCTTGTGCATCCAATTGGTGTGTTTGTGTCAATGGATGATCAATTAGGTCATTTTCGTCCTCCCTAGGCTTATTCTTGTCCAATTAGGGTTTTTAACCTATCTTGTGCATTTAATAAGTTGAGTTGTGTCATTGGATTAACATTTAGGTCATTTTCGTCCTCCCTAGGCTTATTCTTGTCCAATTAGGGTTTTTAACCAATCTTGTGCATCCAATAGGTGTGTTTGTGTCATTGGATGATCAACTAGGTAATTTTCGTCCTCCCTAGGCTTATTCTTGTCCAATTAGGGTTTTTAACCAATCTTGTGCATCCAATAGGTGTGTTTGTGTAATTGGATGATCAATTAGGTCATTTTCGTCCTCCCTAGGCATATTCTTGTCTAATTAGGGTTTTTAACCAATCTTGTGCATCCAATAGGTGTGTTTGTGTCATTGGATGATCAATTAGGTCATTTTCGTCCTCCCTAGGCTTATTCTTGTCCAATTAGGGTTTTTAACCAATCTTGTGCATCCAATAGGTGTGTTTCTGGCAATGGATGATCAATTAGGTCATTTTCGTCCTCCCTAGGCTTATTCTTGTCCAATTAGGGTTTTTAACCAATCTTGTGCATCCAATAGGTGTGTTTGTGTCATTGGATGATCAATTAGGTTATTTTCGTCCTCCCTAGGCTTATTCTTGTCCAATTATGGTTTTTAACTAATCTTGTGCATCCAATAGGTGTGTTTGTGTCATTGGATGATCAATTAGGTCATTTTCGTCCTCCCTAGGCTTATTCTTGTCCAATTAGGGTTTTTAACCAATCTTGTGCATCCAATAGGTGTGTTTGTGTCATTGGATGATCAATTAGGTCATTTTCGTCCTCCCTAGGCTTATTCTTCTCCAATTAGGGTTTTTAACCAATCTTGTGCATCCAATAAGTTCATTTGTGTCATTGGATTAACATTTAGTTCATTTTCGTCCTCCCTAGGCATATTCTTGTCCAATTAGGCTTTTTAACCAATCTTGTGCATCCAATAGGTGTGTTTGAGTTATTGGATGATCAATTAGGTCATTTTCGTCCTCCCTAGGCATATTCTTGTCCAATTAGGGTTTTTAACGAATCTTGTGCATCCAATTGGTGTGTTTGTGTCAATGGATGATCAATTAGGTCATTTTCGTCCTCCCTAGGCTTATTCTTGTCCAATTAGGGTTTTTAACCAATCTTGTGCATCCAATAGGTGTGTTTGTGTCATTGGATGATCAATTAGGTCATTTTCGTCCTCCCTAGGCTTATTCTTGTCCAATTAGGGTTTTTAACCAATCTTGTGCATCCAATAAGTTCATTTGTGTCATTGGATTAACATTTAGGTCATTTTCGTCCTCCCTAGGCATATTCTTGTCCAATTAGGGTTTTTAACCAATCTTGTGCATCCAATAGGTGTGTTTGTGTCATTGGATGATCAATTAGGTCATTTTCGTCCTCCCTATGCTTATTCTTGTCCAATTAGGGTTTTTAGCCAATCTTGTGCATCCAATAAGTTCATTTGTGTCATTGGATGATCAATTAGGTCATTTTCGTCCTCCCTAGGCATATTCTTGTCCAACTAGGGTTTTTAACCAACCTTGTGCATCCAATAGGTGTGTTTGTATCATTGGATGATCAATTAGGTCATTTTCGTCCTCCTTAAGCTTATTCTTGTCCAATTAGGGTTTTTAACCAATCTTGTGCATCCAATAAGTTCATTTGTGTCATTGGATTAACATTTAGGTCATTTTCGTCCTCCCTAGGCATATTCTTGTCCAATTAGGGTTTTTAACCAATCTTGTGCATCCAATAGGTGTGTTTGTGTCATTGGATGATCAATTAGGTCATTTTCGTCCTCCCTAGGCTTATTCTTGTCCAATTAGGGTTTTTAAACAATCTTGTGCTTCCAATACGTGTGTTTGTGTCATTGGATGATCAGTTAGGTCATTTTCGTCCTCCCTAGGCTTATTCTTGCCCAATTAGGGTTTTTAACCAATCTTGTGCATCCAATAGGTGTGTTTGTGTCATTGGATGATCAATTAGGTCATTTTCGTCCTCCCTAGGCTTATTGTTGTCCAATTAAGGTTTTAACCAATCTTGTGCTTCCAATAAGTTCATTTGTGTCATTGGATGAACATTTAGGTCATTTTCGTCCTCCCTAATCTTATTCTTGTCCAATTAGGGTTTTTAACCAATCTTGTGCATCCAATAAGTTCATTTGTGTCATTGGATGAACATTTAGGCCATTTTCGTCTTCCCTAGGCTTATTCTTGTCCAATTAGGGTTTTTAACAAATCTTGTGCATCCAATAAGTTCATTTGTGTCATTGGATGAACATTTAGGTCATTTTCGTCCTCCCTGGGCATATTCTTGTCCAACTAGGGTTTTTAACCAATCTTGTGCATCCAATAGGTGTGTTTGTGTCATTGGACGATCAATTAGGTCATTTTCGTCATCCCTAGGCTTATTCTTGTCCAATTAGGATTTTTAACCAATCTTGTGCATCCAATAAGTTCATTTGTGTCATTGGATTAACATTTAGGTCATTTTCGTCCTCCCTAGGCATATTCTTGTCCAATTAGGGTTTTTAACCAATCTTGTGCATCCAATAGGTGTGTTTGTGTCATTGGATGATCAATTAGGTCATTTTCGTCCTCCCTATGCTTATTCTTGTCCAATTAGGGTTTTTAACCAATCTTGTGCATCAAATAGGTGTGTTTGTGTCATTGGATGATCAATTAGGTCATGTTCGTCCTCCCTAGGCTTATTCTTGTCCAATTAGGGTTTTTATCCAATCTTGTGCATCCAATAAGTTTGTTTGTGTCATTGAATTAATATTTAGTTCATTTTCGTCCTCCCTAGGCATATTCTTGTCCAATTAGGGTTTTTAACCAATCTTGTGCATCCAATAGGTGTGTTTGTGTCATTGGATGATCAATTAGGTCATTTTCGTCCTCCCTAGGCTTATTCTTGTCCAATTAGGGTTTTTAACCTATCTTGTGCATCCAATAAGTTCATTTGTGTCATTGGATTAACATTTAGGTCATTTTCGTCCTCCCTAGGCATATTCTTGTCCAATTAGGGTTTTTAACCAATCTTGTGCATCCAATAAGTTCATTTGTGTTATTGGATTAACATTTAGGTCATTTTCGTCCTCCCTTGGCATATTCTTGTCCAATAAAGGTTTTTAACCAATCTTGTGCATCCAATAGGTGTGGTTGTGTCATTGGATGATCAATTAGGTCATTTTTGTCCGCCCTAGGCTTATTCTTGTCCAATTAGGGTTTTTAACCAATCTTGTGCATCCAATAAGTTTGTTTGTGTCATTGAATTAATATTTAGGTTACTTTCGTCCTCCCTAGGAATATTCTTGTCCAATTAGGGTTTTTAACCAATCTTGTGCATCCAATAGGTGTGTTTGTGTCATTGGATGATCAATTAGGTCATTTTCGTCCTCCCTAGGCTTATTCTTGTCCAATTAGGGTTTTTAACCAATCTTGTGCATCCAATAAGTTTGTTTGTGTCATTGAATTAATATTTAGGTCATTTTCGTCCTCCCTAGGCATATTCTTGTCCAATTAGGGTTTTTAACCAATCTTGTGCATCCAATAGGTGTGTTTGTGGCAATGGATGATCAATTAGGTCATTTTCGTCCTGCCTTGGCTTATTCTTGTCCTATTAGGGTTTTTAACCAATCTTGTGCATCCAATAGGTGTGTTTGTGTCATTGGATGATCAATTAGGTCATTTTTGTCCTCCATAGGCTTATTCTTGTCCAATTAGGGTTTTTAACCAATCTTGTGCATCCAATAAGTTTGTTTGTTTCATTGAATTAATATTTAGATCATTTTCGTCCTCCTTAGGCTTATTCTTGTCCAATTAGGGTTTTTAACCAATCTTGTGCATCCAATAGGTGTGTTTGTGTCATTGGATGATCAATTAGGTCATTTTTGTCCTCCCTAGGCATATTCTTGTCCAATTAGGGTTTTTAACCAATCTTGTACATCCAATAGGTGTGTTTGTGGCAATGGATGATCAATTAGGTCATTTTCGTCCTCCCTAGGCTTATTCTTGTCCAATTAGGGTTTTTAACCAATCTTGTGCATCCAATAGGTGTGTTTGTGTCATTGGATGATCAATTAGGTCATTTTTGTCCTCCATAGGCTTATTCTTGTCCAATTAGGGTTTTTAACCAATCTTGTGCATCCAATAAGTTTGTTTGTTTCATTGAATTAATATTTAGATCATTTTCGTCCTCCTTAGGCTTATTCTTGTCCAATTAGGGTTTTTAACCAATCTTGTGCATCCAATAGGTGTGTTTGTGTCATTGGATGATCAATTAGGTCATTTTTGTCCTCCCTAGGCATATTCTTGTCCAATTAGGGTTTTTAACCAATCTTGTGCTTCCAATAGGTGTGTTTGTGTCATTGGATGATCAAGTAGGTCATTTTGGTCCTCCCAGGGCTTATTCTTGTCCAATTAGGGTTTTTAACCAATCTTGTGCATCCAATAGGTGTGTTTGTGTCATTGGATGATCAATTAGGTCATTTTCGTCCTCCCTAGGCTTATTCTTGTCCAATTAGGGTTTTTAACCAATCTTGTGCATCCAATAAGTTTGTTTGTGTCATTGAATTAATATTTAGGTCCTTTTCGTCCTCCCTAGGCATATTCTTGTCCAATTAGGTTTTTTAACCAATCTTGTGCTTCCAATAGGTGTGTTAGTGTCATTGGATGATCAATTAGGTCATTTTGGTCCTCCCTAGGCTTATTCTTGTCCAATTAGGGTTTTTAACCAATCTTGTGCATCCAATAGGTGTGTTTGTGTCATTGGATGATCAATTAGGTCATTTTCGTCCTCCCTAGGCTTATTCTTGTCCAATTAGGGTTTTTAACCAATCTTGTGCATCCAATAAGTTTGTTTGTGTCATTGAATTAATATTTAGGTCATTTTCGTCCTCCCTAGGCATATTCTTGTCCAATTAGGGTTTTTAACCAATCTTGTGCTTCCAATAGGCGTGTTTGTGTCATTGGATGATCAATTAGGTCATTTTCGTCCTCCCTAGGCATATTCTTGTCCAATTAGGGTTTTTAACCAATCTTGTGCATCCAATAGGTGTGTTTGTGTCATTGGATGATCAATTAGGTCATTTTCGTCCTCCCTAGGCTTATTCTTGTCCAATTAGGGTTTTTAACCAATCTTGTGCAACCAATAGGTGTGTTTGTGTCATTGGATGATCAATTAGGTTATTTTCGTCCTCCATAGGCTTATTCTTGTCCAATTAGGGTTTTTAACCAATCTTGTGCATCCAATAAGTTGAGTTGTTTCATTGGATTAACATTTAGGTCATTTTCGTCCCCCCTAGGCTTATTCTTGTCCAATTAGGGATTTTAACCAATCTTGTGCATCCAATAAGTTCATTTGTGTCATTGGATTAACATTTAGGTCATTTTCGTCCTCCCTAGGCATATTCTTGTCCAATTAGGGTTTTTAACCAATCTTGTGCATCCAATAGGTGTGTTTGTGTCATTGGATGATCAATTAGGTCATTTTCGTCCTCCCTAGGCTTATTCTTGTCCAATTAATGTTTTTAACCAATCTTGTGCATCCAAAAAGTTCATTTGTGTCATTGGATTAACATTTAGGTCATTTTCGTCCTCCCTAGGCATATTCTTGTCCAATTAGGGTTTTTAACCAATCTTGTGCATCCAATAGGTGTGTTTGTGTCATTGGATGATCAATTAGGTCATTTTCGTCCTCCTTAGGCATATTCTTGTGCAATTAGGGTTTTTAACCAATCTTGTGCATCCAATAGGTGTGTTTGTGTCATTGGATGATCAATTAGGTCATTTTCGTCCTCCCTAGGCTTATTCTTGTCCAATTAGGGTTTTTAACCAATCTTGTGCATCCAATAGGTATGTTTGTGTCATTGGATGATCAATTAGGTCATTTTCGTCCTCCCTAGGCATATTCTTGTCCAATTAGGGTTTTTAACCTATCTTGTGCATCCAATAGGTGTGTTTGTGTCATTTGATGATCAATTAGGTCACTTTGATCCTCCCTAGGCTTATTCTTGTCCAATTAGGGTTTTTAACCAATCTTGTGCATCCAATAAGTTCATTTGTGTCATTGGATTAACATTTAGGTCATTTTCGTCCTCCCTAGGCATATTCTTGTCCAATTAGGGTTTTTAACCAATCTTGTGCATCCAATAGGTGTGTTTGTGTCATTGGATGATCAATTAGGTCATTTTCGTCCTCCCTAGGCTTATTCTTGTCCAATTATGGTATTTAACCAATCTTGTGCATCCAATAGGTGTGTTTGTGTCATTGGATGATCAATTAGGTCATTTTCGTCCTCCCTAGGCATATTCTTGTCCAATTATGGTTTTTAACCAATCTTGTGCATCCAATAGGTGTGTTTGTGTCATTGGATGATCAATTAGGTCATTTTCGTCCTCCCTAGGCATATTCTTGTCCAATTATGGATTTTAACCAATCTTGTGCATCCAATAGGTGTGTTTGTCTCATTGGATGATCAATTAGGTCATTTTCGTCCTCCCTAGGCTTATTCTTGTCCAATTAGGTTTTTTAACCAATCTTGTGCATCCAATAGGTGTGGTTGTGTCATTGGATGATCAATTAGGTCATTTTCAACCTCCCTAGGCTTATTCTTGTCCAATTAGGGTTTTTAACCAATCTTGTGCATCCAATAAGTTTGTTTGTGTCATTGAATTAATATTTAGGTCATTTTCGTCCTCCCTAGGCATATTCTTGTCCAATTAGGGTTTTTAACCAATCTTGTGCATCCAATAGGTGTGTTTGTGTCATTGGATGATCAATTAGGTCATTTTCGTCCTCCCTAGGCTTATTCTTGTCCAATTAGGGTTTTTAACCAATCTTGTGCATCCAATAAGTTTGTTTGTGTCATTGAATTAATATTTAGGTCATTTTCTTCCTCCCTAGGCATCATCTTGTCCAATTAGGGTTTTTAACCAATCTTTTGCATCCAATAGCTGTGTTTGTGTCATTGGATGATCAATTAGGCCCTTTTCATCCTCCATAGGCTTATTCTTGTCCAATTAGGGTTTTTAACCAATCTTGTGCATCCAATATGTTCATTAGTGTCATTGGATGATCAATTAGGTCATTTTCGTCCTCTCTAGGCATGTTCTTGTCCAACTAGGGTTTTTAACCAATCTTGTGCATCCAATAGGTGTGTTTGTGTCATTGGATGATCAATTAGGTCATTTTCGTCATCCGTAGGCTTATTCTTGTCGAATTAGGGTTTTTAACCAATCTTGTGCATCCAATAAGTTGAGTTGTGTCATTGGATTAACATTTAGGTCATTTTCGTTCTCCCTAGGCTTATTCTTGTCCAATTAGGGTTTGTAACCAATCTTGTGCATCCAATAGGTGTGTTTGTGTCATTGGATGATCAATTAGGTCATTTTCGTCATCCCTAGGCTTATTCTTGTCCAATTAGGGTTTTTAACCAATCTTGTGCATCCAATAAGTTCATTTGTGTCATTGGATTAACATTTAGGTCATTTTCGTCCTCCCTAGGCATATTCTTGTCCAATTACGGTTTTTAACCAATCTTGTGCATCCAATAGGTGTGTTTGATTCATTGGATGATCAATTAGGTTATTTTCGTCCTCCCTAGGTTTATTCTTGTCCAATTAGGGTTTTTAACCAATCTTGTGCATCCAATAAGTTGAGTTGTGTCATTGGATTAACATTTAGGTCATTTTCGTTCTCCCTAGGCTTATTCTTGTCCAATTAGGGTTTTTAACCAATCTTGTGCATCCAATAAGTTCATTTGTGTTATTGGATTAACATTTAGGTCATATTCGTCCTCCCTAGGCATATTCTTGTCCAATTGGGGTTTTTAACCAATCTTGTGCATCCAATAGGTGTGTTGGTGTCATTGGATGATCAATTAGGTCATTTTCGTCCTCCCTAGGCATATTCTTGTCCAATTAGGGTTTTTAACCAATCTTGTGCATCCAATAGGTGTGTTTGTGTCATTGGATGATCAATTAGGTCATTTTCGTCCTCCCTAGGCATATTCTTGTCCAATTAGGGTTTTTAACCAATCTTGTGCATCCAATAGGTGTGTTTGTGTCATTGGATGTTCAATTAGGTCATTTTCGTCCTCCCTAGGCTTATTCTTGACCAAATAGGGTTTTTAACCAATCATGTGCGTCCAATAGGTGTGTTTGTGTCATTGGATGATCAATTAGGTCATTTTCGTCCTCCCTAGGCATATTCTTGTCCAATTAGGGTTTTTAACCAATCTTGTGCATCCAATAGGTGTGTTTGTGTCATTGGATGATCAATTAGGTCATTTTCGTCCTCCCTAGGCTTATTCTTGTCCAATTAGGGTTTTTAACCAATCTTGTGCATCCAATAAGTTCATTAGTGTCATTGGATGATCAATTAGGTCATTTTCGTCCTCCCTAGGCATATTATTATCCAATTAGGGTTTTTAACCAATCTTGTGCATCCAATAAGTTTGTTTGTGTCATTGAATTAATATTTAGGTCATTTTCGTCCTCCCTAGGCATATTCTTGTCCAATTAGGGTTTTTAACCAATCTTGTGCATCCAATAGGTGTGTTTGTGTCATTGGATGATCAATTAGGTCATTTTCGTCCTCCCTAGGCATATTCTTGTCCAATTAGGGTTTTTAACCAATCTTGTGCATCCAATAGGTGTGTTTGTGTCATTGGATGATCAATTAGGTCATTTTCGTCCTCCCTAGGCTTATTCTTGTCCAATTAGGGTTTTTAACCAATCTTGTGCATCCAATAGGTGTGTTTGTGTCATTGGATAATCAATTAGGTCATTTTCGTCCTCCCTTGGCTTATTCTTGTGCAATTAGGGTTTTTAATCAATCTTGTGCATCTAATAGGTGTGTTTGTGTCATTGGATGATCAATTAGGTCATTTTCGTCCTCCCTAGGCTTATTCTTGCCCAATAAAGGTTTTTAACCAATCTTGTGCATCCAATAAGTTGAGTTGTGTCATTGGATTAACATTTAGGTCATTTTCGTCCTCCCTAGGCATATTCTTGTCCAATTAGGGTTTTTAACCAATCTTGTGCATCCAATAGGTGTGTTTGTGTCATTGGATGATCAATTAGGTCATTTTCGTCCTCCCTAGGCTTATTCTTGTCCAATTAGGGTTTTTAACCAATCTTGTGCATCCAATAGGTGTGTTTGTGTCATTGGATGATCAATTAGGTCATTTTCGTCCTCCCTAGGCTTATTCTTGTCCAATTAGGGGTTTTGACCAATCTTGTGCATCCAATAGGTGTGTTTGTGTCATTGGATGATCAATTAGGTCATTTTCGTCCTCCCTAGGCTTATTCTTGTCCAATTAGGGTTTTTAACCAATCTTGTGCATCCAATAGGTGTGTTTGTGTCATTGGATGATCAATTAGGTCATTTTTGTCCTCCCTAGGCTTATTCTTGTCCAATTAGGGTTTTTAACCAATCTTGTGCATCCAATAGGTGTGTTTGTGTCATTGGATGATCAATTAGGTCATTATCGTACTCCCTAGGCTTATTCTTGTCCAATTAGAGTTTTTAACCAATCTTGTGCATCCAATAACTTTGATTGTGTCATTGAATTAATATTTAGGTCATTTTCGTCCTCCCTAGGCATATTCTTGTCCAATTAGGGTTTTTAACCAATCTTGTGCATCCAATAGGTGTGTTTGTGTCATTGGATGATCAATTAGGTCATTTTCGTCCTCCCTAGGCTTATTCTTGTCCAATTAGGGTTTTTAACCAGTTTTGTGCATCCAATAGGTGTGTTTGTGTCATTGGATGATCAATTAGGTCATTTTCGTCCTCCCTAGGCTTATTCTTGTCCAATTAGGGTTTTTAACCAATCTTGTGCATCCGATAAGTTTGTTTGTGTCATTGAATTAATATTTAGGTAATTTTCGTCCTCCCTAGGCATATTCTTGTCAAATTAGGGTTTTTAACCAGTCTTGTGCATCCAATAGGTGTGTTTGTGTCATTGGATGATCAATTAGGTCATTTTCGTCCTCCCTAGGCATATTCTTGTCCAATTAGGGTTTTTAACCAATCTTGCGCATCCAATAGGTGTGTTTGTGTCATTGGATGATCAATTAGGTCATTTTCGTCCTCCCTAGGCTTATTCTTGTCCAATTAGGGTTTTTAACCAATCTTGTTCATCCAATAAGTTCATTTGTGTCATTGGATTAACATTTAGGTCATTTTCGTCCTCCCTAGGCTTATTCTTGTCCAATTAGGGTTTTTAACCAATCTTGTGCTTTCAATAGGTGTGTTTGTGTCATTGGATGATCAATTAGGTCATTTTCGTCCTCCCTAGGCTTATTCTTGTCCAATTAGGGTTTTTAACCAATCTTGTGCATCCAATAACTTTGTTTGTGTCATTGAATTAATATGTAGGTCATTTTCGTCCTCCCTTGGCATATTCTTGTCCAATTAGGGTTTTTAACCAATCTTGTGCATCCAATAGGTGTGTTTGTGTCATTGGATGATCAATTAGGTTATTTTCGTCATTCCTAGGCTTATTCTTGTCCAATTAGGGTTTTTAACCAATCTTGTGCATCCAATAGGTGTGTTTGTGTCATTGGATGATCAATTAGGTCATTTTCGTCCTCCCTAGGCTTATTCTTGTCCAATTAGGGTTTTTAACCAATCTTGTGCATCTAATAGGTGTGTATGTGTCATTGGATGATCAATTAGGTCATTTTCGTCCACCCTAGGCATATTCTTGTCCAATTAGGGTTTTTAACCAATCTTGTGCATCAAATAGGTGTGTTTGTGTCATTGGATGATCAATTAGGTCATTTTCGTCCTCCCTAGGCTTATTCTTGTCCAATTAGGGTTTTTAACCAATCTTGTGCATCCAATAAGTTCATTTGTGTCATTGGATTAACATTTACGTCATTTTCGTCCTCCCTAGGCATATTCTTGTCCAATTAGGGTTTTTAACCAATCTTGTGCATCCAATAGGTGTGTTTGTGTCATTGGATGATCAATTAGGTCATTTTCGTCCTCCCTAGGCTTATTCTTGTCCAATTAGGGTTTTAACCAATCTTGTGCATCCAATAAGTTGAGTTGTGTCATTGGAATAACATTTAGGTCATTTTCGTCCTCCCTAGGCATATTCTTGTCCAATTAGGGTTTTTAACCAATCTTGTGCATCTAATAGGTGTGTTTGTGTCATTGGATGATCAATTAGGTCATTTTCATCCTCCCTAGGCATATTCTTGTCCAATTAGGGTTTTTAACCAATCTTGTGCATCCAATAGGTGTGTTTGTGTCATTGGATGATCAATTAGGTTATTTTCTTCCTCCCTAGACTTATTCGTGTCCAATTAGGGTTTTTAACTAATCTTGTGCATCCAATAAGTTCATTTGTGTCATTGGATGATCAATTAGGTCATTTTCGTCCTTCCTAGGCTTATTCTTGTCCAATTAGGGTTTTTAACCAATATTGTGCATCCAATAAGTTCATTAGTGTCATTGGATTAACATTTAGGTCATTTTCATCCTCCCTAGGCATATTCTTGTCCAATTAGGGTTTTTAACCAATCTTCTGCTTCCAATAGGTGTGTTTGTGTCATTGGATGATCAGTTAGGTGATTTTCGTCCTCCCTAGGCTTATTCTTGTCCAATTAGGGTTTTTAACCAATCTTGTGCATCCAACAAGTTTGTTTATGTCATTGAATTAATATTTAGGTCATTTTCGTCCTCCCTAGGCATATTCTTGTCCAATTAGGGTTTTTAACCAATCTTGTGCATCCAATAGGTGTGTTTGTGTCATTGGATGATCAATTAGGTTATTTACGTCCTCCCTAGGCTTATTCTTGTCCAATTAGGGTTTTTAACTAATCTTGTGCATCCAATAAGTTCATTTATGTCATTGGATGATCAATTAGGTCATTTTCGTCCTCCCTAGGCATATTCTTGTCCAATTAGGGTTTTTAACCAATCTTGTGCATCCAATAGGTGTGTTTGTGTCATTGGATGATCAATTAGGTCATTTTCGTCCTCCCTAGGCATATTCTTGTCCAATTAGGGTTTTTAACGAATCTTGTGAATCCAATAGGTGTGTTTGTGTCATTGGATGATCAATTACGTCATTTTCGTCCTCCCTAGGCTTATTCTTGTCCAATTAGGGTTTTTAACCAATCTTGTGCATCCAATAGGTGTGTTTGTGTCATTGGATGATCAATTAGGTCATTTTCGTCCTCCCTAGGCATATTCTTGTCCAATTAGGGTTTTTAACCAATCTTGTGCATCCAATAGGTGTGTTTCTGTCATTGGATGATCAATTAGGTTATTTATGTCCTCCCTAGGCTTATTCTTGTCCAATTAGGGTTTTTAACTAATCTTGTGCATCCAATAAGTTCATTTATGTCATTGGATGATCAATTAGGTCATTTTCGTCCTCCCTAGGCATATTCTTGTCCAATTAGGGTTTTTAACCAATCTTGTGCATCCAATAGGTGTGTTTGTGTCATTGGATGATCAATTAGGTCATTTTCGTCCTCCCTAGGCTTATTCTTGTCCAATTAGGGTTTTTAACGAATCTTGTGCATCCAATAGGTGTGTTTGTGTCATTGGATGATCAATTAGGTCATTTTCGTCCTCCGTAGGCATATTCTTGTCCAATTAGGGTTTTTAACCAATCTTGTGCATCCAATAGGTGTGTTTGTGTCATTGGATGATCAATTAGGCCATTTTCGTCCTCCCTAGGCTTATTCTTGTCCAATTAGGGTTTTTAACCAATCTTGTGCATCCAATAGGTGTGTTTGTGTCATTGAATGATCAATTAGGTCATTTTCGTCCTCTCTAGGCTTATTTTTGTCCAATTAGGGTTTTTAACCAATCTTGTGAATCCAATAGGTGTGTTTGTGGCAATGGATGATCAATTAGGTCATTTTCGTCCTCCCTAGGCTTATTCTTGTCCAATTAGGGTTTTTAACCAATCTTGTGCATCCAATAGGTGTGTTTGTGTCATTGGATGATCAATTAGGTCATTTTCGTCCTCCCTAGGCTTATTCTTGTCCAATTAGGGTTTTTAACCAATCTTGTGCATCCAATAACTTAGTTTGTGTCATTGAATTAATATTTAGGTCATTTTCGTCCTCCCTAGGCATATTCTTGTCCAATTAGGGTTTTTAACCAATCTTGTGCATTCAATAGGTGTGTTTGTGTCATTGGATGATCAATTAGGTCATTTTCGTCCTCCCTAGACTTATTCTTGTCCAATTAGGGTTTTTAACCAATCTTGTACATCCAATAAGTTCATTTGTGTCATTGGATTAATATTTAGGTCATTTTCGTCCTCCCTAGGCATATTCTTGTCCAATTAGGGTTTTTTATCAATCTTGTGCATCCAATAGGTGTGTTTGTGTCATTGGATGATCAATTAGGTCATTTTCGTCCTCCCTAGGCTTATTCATGTCCAATTATGGTTTTTAACTAATCTTGTGCATCCAATAAGTTGAGTTCTGTCATTGGATTAACATTTAGGTCGTTTTCGTTCTCCCTAGGCCTATTCTTGTCCAATTAGGGTTTTTAACCAATCTTGTGCATCCAATAGGTGTGTTTGTGTCACTGGATGATCGATTAGGTCATTTTCGTCCTCCCTAGGCTTATTCATGTCCAATTAGGGTTTTTAACCAATCTTGTGCATCCAATAAGTTGAGTTGTGTCATTGGATTAACATTTAGGTCATTTTCGTTCTCCCTAGGCATATTCTTGTCCAATTAGGGTTTTTAACCAATCTTGTGCATTCAATAAGTTCATTTGTGTTATTGGATGAACATTTAGGTCATATTCGTCCTCCCTAGGCATATTCTTGTCCAATTAGGGTTTTTAACCAATCTTGTGCATCCAATAGGTGTGTTTGTGTCATTGGATGATCAATTAGGTCATTTTGGTCCTCAATAGGCACATTTTTGTCCAATTAGGGTTTTTAAGCAATCTTGTGCATCCAATAGGTGTGTTTGTGTCATTGGATTAACATTTAGGTCATTTTCGTCCTCCCTAGGCTTGTTCTTGTCCAATAACGGTTTTTAACCAATCTTGTGCATCCAATATGTTCATTAGTGTCATTGGATGATCAATTAGGTCATTTTCGTCCTCCCTAGGCATGTTCTTGTCCAACTAGGGTTTTTAACCAATCTTGTGCATCCAATAGGTGTGTTTGTGTCATTGGATGATCAATTAGGTCATTTACGTCCTTCCTAGGCTTATTCTTGTCCAATTAGGGTTTTTAACCAATCTTATGCGTCAAATAAGTTAAGTTGTGTCATTGGATTAACATTTAGGTCATTTTCGTTCTCCCTAGGCTTGTTCTTGTCCAATTAGGATTTTTAACAAATCTTGTGCATCCAATAAGTTCATTTGTGTCATTGGATTAACATTTAGGTCATATCCGTCCTCCCTAGGCATATTCTTGTCCAATTAGGGTTTTTAACCAATCTTTTTTATCCAATAGGTGTGTTTGTGTCATTGGATGATCAATTAGGTCATTTTCGTCCTCCCTAGGCCTATTCTTGTCCAATTAGGGTTTTTAACCAATCTTGTGCATCCAATAAGTTTGTTTGTGTCATTTAATTAGTATTTAGGTCATTTTCGTCCTCCCTAGGCATATTCTTTGTCCAATTAGGGTTTTTAACCAATCTAGGGCATCCAATAGGTGTGTTTGTGTCATTGGATGATCAATTAGGTCATTTTCGTCCTCCCTAGGCATATTCTTGTCCAATTATGGTTTTTAACCAATCTTGTGCATCCAATAGGTGTGTTTGTGTCATTGGATAATCAATTAGGTCATTTTCGTCCTCCCTAGGCATATTCTTGTCCAATTAGGGTTTTTAACCAATCTTGTGCATCCAATAGGTGTGTTTGTGTCATTGGATGATCATTTAGGTCATTTTCGTCCTCCCTAGGCTTATTCTTGTCCAATTGGGGTTTTTAACCGATCTTGTGCATCCAATAGGTGTGTTTCTGTCGTTGGATGATCAATTAGGTCATTTTCGTCCTCCCTAGGCATATTCTTGTCCAATTAGGGTTTTTAACCAATCTTGTGCATCCAATAGGTGTGTTTCTGTCGTTGGATGATCAATTAGGTCATTTTCGTCCTCCCTAGGCATATTCTTGCCCAATTAGGGTTTTTAACCAATCTTGTGCATCCAATAGGTGTGTTTGTGTCATTGGATGATCAATTAGGTCATTTTCGTTCTCCCTAGGCTTATTCTTGTCCAATTAGGGTTTTTAACCAATCTTGTGCATCCAATAGGTGTGTTTGTGTCATTGGATAATCAATTTAGGTCATTTTCGTCCTCCCTAGGCATATTCTTGTCGAATTAGGGTTTTTAACCAATCTTGTGCATCCAATAGGTGTGTTTGTGGCAATGGATGATCGATTAGGTCATTTTCGTCCTCCCTAGGCTTATTCTTGTCCAATTAGGGTTTTTAACCAATCTTGTGCATCCAATAGGTGTGTTTGTGTCATTGGATGATCAATTAGGTCATTTTCGTCCTCCCTAGGCTTATTCTTGTCCAATTAGGGTTTTTAACCAATCTTGTGCATCCAATAGGTGTGTTTGTGTCATTGGATGATCAATTAGGTCATTTTCGTCCTCCCTAGGCTTATTCTTGTCCAATTAGGGTTTTTAACCAATCTTGTGCATCCAATAGGTGTGTTTGTGTCATTGGATGATCAATTAGGTCATTTTCATCATCCCAAGGCTTATTCTTGTCCAATTAGGGTTTTTAACCAATCTTGTGCATCCAATAACTTTGTTTGTGTCATTGAATTAATATTTAGGTCATTTTCGTCCTCCTTAGGCATATTCTTGTCGAATTAGGGTTTTTAACCAATCTTGTGAATCCAATCGGTGTGTTTCTGTCATTGGATGATCAATTAGGTCATTTTCGTCCTCCCTAGGCTTATTCTTGTCCAATTAGGGTTTTTAACCAATCTTGTGCATCCAATAGGTGTGTTTGTGTCATTGGATGATCAATTAGGTCATTTTCGTCCTCCCTAGGCTTATTCTTGTCCAATTAGGGTTTTTAACCAATCTTGTGCATCCAATAGGTGTGTTTGTGTCATTGGATGATCAATTAGGTCATTTTCGTCCTCCCTAGGCTTATTCTTGTCCAATTAGGGTTTTTAACCAATCTTGTGCATCCAATAGGTGTGTTTGTGTCATTGGATGATCAATTAGGTCATTTTCGTCCTTTCTATGCTTATTTTTGTCCAATTAGGGTTTTTAAGCAATCTTGTGCATCCAATAAGTTCATTTGTGTCATTGGATGATCAATTAGGTCATTTTCGTCCTCCCTAGGCATATTCTTGTCCAACTAGGGTTTCTAACCAATCTTGTGCTTCCAATAGATGTGTTTGTGTCATTGGATGATCAATTAGGTCATTTTCGTCCTCCCTAGGCTTATTCTTGTCCAATTAGGGTTTTTAACCAATCTTGTGCATCCAATAGGTGTGTTTGTGTCATTGGATGATCAATTAGGTCATTTTCGTCCTCCCTAGGCTTATTCTTGTCCAATTAGGGTTTTTAACCAATCTTGTGCATCCAATAGGTGTGTTTGTGTCATTGGATGATCAATTAGGTCATTTTCGTCCTCCCTAGGCTTATTCTTGTCCAATTAGGGTTTTTAACCAATCTTGTGCATCCAATAACTTTGTTTGTGTCATTGAATTAATATTTTGGTCATTTTCGTCCTCCCTAGGCATGTTCTTGTCCAACTAGGGTTTTTAACCAATCTTGTGCATCCAATTGGTGTGTTTGTGTCATTGGATGATCAATTAGGTCATTTTCGTCCTCCCTAGGCTTATTCTTGTCCAATTAGGGTTTTTAACCAATCTTGTGCATCCAATAGGTGTGTTTGTGTCATTGGATGATCAATTAGGTCATTTTCGTCCTCCCTAGGCTTATTCTTGTCCAATTAGGGTTTTTAAACAATCTTGTGCATCCAATAAGTTCATTTGTGTCATTAGATTAACATTTAGGTCATTTTCGTCCTCCCTAGGCATATTCTTGTCCAATTAGGGTTTTTAACCAATCTTGTGCATCCAATAGGTGTGTTTGTGTCATTGGATGATCAATTAGGTCATTTTCGTCCTCCCTAGGCATATTCTTGTCCAATTAGGGTTTTTAACCAATCTTGTGCATTCAATAGGTTTGTTTGTGTCATTGGATGATCAATTAGGTCATTTTCGTCCTCCCTAGGCTTATTCTTGTCCAATTAGGGTTTTTAACCAATCTTGTGCATCCAATAAGTTCATTTGTGTCATTGGATGATCAATTAGATCATTTTCGTCCTCCCTAGGCTTATTCTTGTCCAATTAGAGTTTTTAACCGATCTTGTGCATCCAATAGGTGTGTTTGTGTCATTGGATGATCAATTAGGTTATTTTCGTCCTCCCTAGGCTTATTCTTGTCCAATTAGAGTTTTTAACCAATCTTGTGCATCCAATAGGTGTGTTTGTGTCATTGGATGATCAATTAGGTCATTTTCGTCCTCCCTAGGCTTATTCTTGTCCAATTAGGGTTTTTAACCAATCTTGTGCATCCAATAGGTGTGTTTGTGTCATTGGATGATCAATTAGGTCATTTTCGTCCTCCATAGGCTTATTCTTGTCCAATTAGGGTTTTTAACCAATCTTGTGCATCCAATAAGTTGAGTTGTGTCATTGGATTAACATTTAGGTCATTTTCGTCGTCCCTAGGCTTATTCTTGTCCAATTAGGGTTTTTAACCAATCTTGTGCATCCAATAAGTTCACTTGTGTTATTGGATTAACATTTAGGTAATTTTCGTCCTCCCTAGGCATATTCTTGTCCAATTAGGGTTTTTAACCAATCTTGTGCATCCAAGAGGTGTGTTTGTGTCATTGGATGATCAATTAGGTTATTTTCATCCTCCCTAGGCTTATTCTTGTCCAATTAGGGTTTTTAACCAATCTTGTGCATCCAATAGGTGTGTTTGTGTCATTGGATGACCAATTAGGTCATTTTCGTCCTCCCAAGGCATATTCTTGTCGAATTAGGGTTTGTAACCAATCTTGTGCATCCAATAGGTGTGTTTGTGGCAATGGATGATCAATTAGGTCATTTTCGTCCTCCCTAGGCTTATTCTTGTCCAATTAGGGTTTTTAACCAATCTTGTGCATCCAATAGGTGTGTTTGTGTCATTGGATGATCAATTAGGTCATTTTCGTCCTCCCTAGGCTTATTCTTGTCCAATTAGGGTTTTTAACCAATCTTGTGCATCCAATAGGTGTGTTTGTGTCATTGGATGATCAATTAGGTCATTTACGTCCTCCCTAGGCTTATTCTTGTCCAATTAGGGTTTTTAACCAATCTTGTGCATCCAATAGGTGTGTTTGTGTCTTCGGATGATCAATTAGGTCATTTTCGTCCTCCGTAGGCTTGTTCTTGTCCAATTAGGGTTTTTAACCAATCTTGTGCATCCGATAAGTTTGTTTGTGTCATTAAATTAATATTTAGGTCATTTTCGTCCTCCCTAAGCATATTCTTGTCCAATTAGGGTTTTTAACCAATCTTGTGCATCCAATAGGTGTGTTTGTGTCATTGGATGATCAATTAGGTCATTTTCGTCCTCCCCATGCTTATTCTTGTCCAATTAGGGTTTTTAACCAATCTTGTGCATCAAATAAGTTGAGTTGTGTCATTGGATTAACATTTAGGTCATTTTCGTCCTCCCTAGGCTTATTCTTGTCCAATTAGGGTTTTTAACCAATCTTGTGCATCCAATAGGTGTGTTTGTGTCATTGGATGATCAATTAGGTCATTTTCGTCCTCCCTAGGCTTATTCTTGTCCAATTTGGGTTTTTAACCAATCTTGTATATCCAATAGGTGTGTTTGTGTCATTGGATGATCAATTAGGTCATTTTCGTCCTCCCTAGGCTTATTCTTGTCCAATTAGGGTTTTTAACCAATCTTGTGCATCCAATAGGTGTGTTTGTGTCATTGGATGATCAATTAGGTCATTTTCGTCCTCCCTAGGCATATTCTTGTCCAATTAGGGTTTTTAACCAATCTTGTGCATCCAATAGGTGTGTTTTTGTCAATGGATGATCAATTAGGTCATTTTCATCCTTCCTAGTCTTATTCTTGTCCAATTAGGGTTTTTAACCAATCTTGTGCATCCAACAAGTTCATTTGTGTCATTGGATTAACATTTAGGTCATTTTCGTCCTCCGTAGGCTTATTCTTGTCCAATTAGGGTTTTTAACCAATCTTGTGAATGCAATAACTTCATTAGTGTCATTGGATGATCAATTAGGTCATTTTTGTCTTCCCTAGGCTTATTCTTGTCCAATTAGGGTTTTTAACCAATCTTGTGCATCCAATAGGTGTGTTTGTGTCATTGGATGATCAATTAGGTCATTTTCGTCCTCCCTAGGCATATTCTTGTCCAATTAGGGTTTTTAACCAATCTTGTGCATCCAATAGGTGTGTTTCTGTCGTTGGATGATCAATTAGGTCATTTTCGTCCTCCCTAGGCATATTCTTGTCCAATTAGGGTTTTTAACCAATCTTGTGCATCCAATAGGTGTGTTTGTGTCATTGGATGATCAATTAGGTCATTTTCGTCCTCCCTAGGCTTATTCTTGTCCAATTAGGGTTTTTAACCAATCTTGTGCATCCAATAACTTAGTTTGTGTCATTGAATTAATATTTAGGTCACTTTCATCCTCCCTAGGCATATTCTTTGTCCAATTAGGGTTTTTAACCAATCTTGTGCATCCAATAGGTGTGTTTGTGTCATTGGATGATCAATTAGGTCATTTTCGTCCTCCCTAGGCTTATTCTTGCCCAATTAAGGTTTTTAACCGATCTTGTGCATCCAATAGGTGTGTTTCTGTCGTTGGATGATCAATTAGGTCATTTTCGTCCTCCCTAGGCATATTCTTGTCCAATTAGGGTTTTTAACCAATCTTGTGCATCCAATAGGTGTGTTTCTGTCGTTGGATGATCAATTAGGTCATTTTCGTCCTCCCTAGGCATATTCTTGCCCAATTAGGGTTTTTAACCAATCTTGTGCATCCAATAGGTGTGTTTGTGTCATTGGATGATCAATTAGGTCATTTTCGTTCTCCCTAGGCTTATTCTTGTCCAATTAGGGTTTTTAACCAATCTTGTGCATCCAATAACTTTGTTTGTGTCATTCAGCTAATATTTAGGTCATTTTCGTCCTCCCTGGGCATATTCTTGTCCAATTAGGGTTTTTAACCAATCTTGTGCATCCAATAGGTGTGTTTGTGTCATTGGATGATCAATTAGGTCATTTTCGTCCTCCCTAGGCTTATTCTTGTCCAATTAGGGTTTTTAACCAATCTTGTGCATCCAATAAGTTGAGTTGTGTCATTGGATTAACATTTAGGTTATTTTCGTTCTCACTAGGCTTATTCTTGTCCAATTAGGGTTTTTAACCAATCTTGTGCATCCAATAACTTTGTTTGTGTTATTGAATTAATATTTAGGGCATTTTCATCCTCCCTAGGCATATTCTTGTCCAATTAGGGTTTTTAACCAATCTTGTGCATCCAATAGGTGTGTTTGTGTCATTGGATGATCAATTAGGTCATTTTCGTCCTCCTTAGGCTTATTCTTGTCCAGTTAGGGTTTTTAACCAATCTTGTGCATCCAATAAGTTCATTTGTGTCATTGGATTAACATTTAGGTCATTTTCGTCCTCCCTAGGCATATTCTTGTCCAATTAGGGTTTTTAACCAATCTTGTGCATCCAATAGGTGTGTTTGTGTCATTGGATGATCAATTAGGTCATTTTCGTCCTCCCTAGGCTTATTCTTGTCCAATTAGGGTTTTTAACCAATCTTGTGCTTCCAATAGGTGTATTTGTGTCATTGGATGATCAATTAGGTCATTCTCGTCCTCCCTAGGCTTATTAATGTCCAATTAGGGTTTTTAACCAATTTTGTGCATCCAATGAGTTTGTTTGTGTCACTGAATTAATATTTAGATCATTTTCGTCCTCCCTAGGCATATTCTTGTCCAATTAGGGTTCTTAACCAATCTTGTGCATCCAATAGGTGTGTTTGTTTCACTGGATGATCAATTAGGTCATTTTCGTCCTCCCTAGGCATATTCTTGTCCAATTAGGGTTTTTAACCAATCTTGTGCATCCAATAGGTGTGTTTGTGTCATTGGATGATCAATTAGGTCATTTTCGTCCTCCCTAGGCTTATTCTTGTCCAATTAGGGTTTTTAACCAATCTTGTGCTTCCAATAGGTGTATTTGTGTCATTGGATGATCAATTAGGTCATTCTCGTCCTCCCTAGGCTTATTAATGTCCAATTAGGGTTTTTAACCAATCTTGTGCATCCAATGAGTTTGTTTGTGTCACTGAATTAATATTTAGATCATTTTCGTCCTCCCTAGGCATATTCTTGTCCAATTAGGGTTTCTAACCAATCTTGTGCGTCCAATAGGTGTGTTTGTGTCATTGGATGATCAATTAGGTCATTTTCGTCCTCCCTAGGCATATTCTTGTCCAATTAGGGTTTTTAACCAATCTTGTGCATCCAATAGGTGTGTTTGTGTCATTGGATGATCAATTAGGTCATTTTCGTCCTCCCTAGGCTTATTCTTGTCCAATTAGGGTTTTTAACCAATCTTGGGCATCCGATAAGTTTGTTTGTGTCATTGAATTAATATTTAGGTCATTTTCGTCCTCCCTAGGCATATTCTTGTCCAATTAGGGTTTTTAACCAATCTTGTGCATCAAATAGGTGTGTTTGTGTCATTGGATAATCAATTAGGTCATTTTCGTCCTCCCTAGGCTTATTCTTGTCCAATTAGGGTTTTTAACCAATCTTGTTCATCCAATATGTTTGTTTGTGTCATTGGATGATCAATTAGGTCATTTTCGTCCTCCCTAGGCATATTCTTGTCCAATTAGGGTTTTTAACCAATCTTGTGCATCCAATAGGTGTGTTTGTGTCATTGGATGATCAATTAGGTCATTTTCGTCCTCCCTAGGCTTATTCTTGTCCAATTAGGGTTTTTAACCAATCTTGTGCATCTAATAGGTGTGTTTTTGTCATTGGATGATCAATTAGGTCATTTTCGTCCTTCCTAGGCTTATTCTTGTCCAATTAGGGTTTTTAACCAATTTTGTGCATCCGATAAGTTTGTTTGTGTCATTGAATTAATATTTAGGTCATTTTCGTCTTCCCTAGGCATATTCTTGTCCAATTAGGGTTTTTAACCAATCTTGTTCATCCAATATGTTTGTTTGTGTCATTGGATGATCAATTAGGTCATTTTCGTCCTCCCTAGGCATATTCTTGTCCAATTAGGGTTTTTAACCAATCTTGTGCATCCAATAGGTGTGTTTGTGTCATTGGATGATCAATTAGGTCATTTTCGTCCTCCCTAGGCTTATTCTTGTCCAATTAGGGTTTTTAACCAATCTTGTGCATCCAATAGGTGTGTTTGTGTCATTGGATGATCAATTAGGTCATTTTCGTCCTCCCTAGGCTTATTCTTGTCCAATTAGGGTTTTTAACCAATCTTGTGCATCCAATAGGTGTGTTTGTTTCTTTGGATGATCAATTAGGTCATTTTCGCCCTCCGTAGGCCTATTCTTGTCCAATTAGGGTTTTTAATCAATCTTGTGCATCCGATAAGTTTGTTTGTGTCATTGAATTAATATTTAGGTCATTTTCGTCCTCCCTAGGCATATTCTTGTCCAATTAGGGTTTTTAACCAATCTTGTGCATCCAATAGGTGTGTTTGTGTCATTGGATGATCAATTAGGTCATTTTCGTCCTCCCTAGGCTTATTCTTGTCCAATTAGGGTTTTTAACCAATCTTGTGCATCCAATAGGTGTGTTTGTGTCATTGGATGATCAATTACGTCATTTTCGTCCTCCCTAGGCTTATTCTTGCCCAATAGGGTTTTTAACCAATCTTGTGCATCCAATAAGTTGAGTTGTGTCATTGGATTAATATTTAGGTCATTTTCGTCCTCCCTAGGCTTATTCTTGTCCAATTAGGGTTTTTAACCAATCTTGTGCATCCAATAGGTGTGTTTGTGTCATTGGATGATCAATTAGGTCATTTTCGTCCTCCCTAGGCTTATTCTTGTCCAATTAGGGTTTCTAATCAATCTTGTGCATCCAATAGGTGTGTTTGTGTCATTGGATGATCGATTAGGTCATTTTCGTCCTCCCTTGACTTATTCTAGTCAAATTAGGGTTTTTAACCAATCTTGTGCATCCAATAACTTTGTTTGTGTCATTGAATTAATATTTAGGTCATTTTCGTCCTCCCTAGGCATATTCTTGTCCAATTAGGGTTTTTAGCCAATCTTGTGCATCCAATAGGTGTGTTTGTGTCATTGGATGATCAATTAGCTCATTTTCCTCCTCCCTAGGCATATTCTTGTCCAATTAGGGTTTTTAACCAATCTTGTGCATCCAATAGGTGTGTTTGTGTCATTGATGATCAATTAGGTCATTTTCGTCCTCCCTAGGCTTATTCTTGTCCAATTAGGGTTTTTAACAAATCATGTGCATCCAATAAGTTCATTTGTGTCATTGGATGATCAATTAGGTCATTTTCGTCCTCCCTAGGCTTATTCTTGTCCAATTAGGGTTTTTAACCAATCTTGTGCATCCAATAGGTGTGTTTGTGTCATTGGATGATCAATTAGGTCATTTTCGTCCTCCCTAGGCTTATTCTTGTCCAATTAGGGTTTTTAACCAATCTTGTGCATCCAATAGGTGTGTTTGTGTCATTGGATGATCAATTAGGTCATTTTTGTCCTCCCTTGACTTATTCTTGTCAAATTAGGGTTTTTAACCAATCTTGTGCATCCAATAACTTTGTTTGTGTCATTGAATTAATATTTAGGTCATTTTCGTCCTCCCTAGGCATATTCTTGTCCAATTAGGGTTTTTAACAAATCTTGTGCATCCAATAATTTCATTTGTGTCATTGGATGATCAATTAGGTCATTTTCGTCCTCCCTAGGCTTATTCTTGTCCAATTAGGGTTTTTAACCAATCTTGTGCTTCCAATAGGTGTGTTTGTGTCATTGGATGATCAATTAGGTCATTTTTGTCCTCCCTAGGCTTATTCTTGTCCAATTACAGTTTTTAACCAATCTTGTGCATCCAATAGGTGTGTTTGTGTCATTGGATGATCAATTAGGTCATTTTCGTCCTCCCTAGGCTTATTCTTGTCCAATTAGGGTTTTTAACCAATCTTGTGCATCCAATAGGTGTGTTTGTGTCATTGGATGATCAATTAGGTCATTTTCGTCCTCCCTAGGCTTATTCTTGTCCAATTAGGGTTTTTAACAAATCTTGTGCATCCAATAAGTTCATTTGTGTCATTGGATGATCAATTAGGTCATTTTCGACCTCCCTAGGCATATTCTTGTCCAACTAGGGTTTTTAACCAATCTTGTGCATCCAATAAGTTCATTTGTGTCATTGGATAATCAATTAGGTCATTTTCGTCCTCCCTAGGCATATTCTTGTCCAATTAGGGTTTTTAACCAATCTTGTGCATCCAATAGGTGTGTTTGTGTCATTGGATGATCAATTAGGTCATTTTCGTCCTCCCTAGGCTTATTCTTGTCCAATTAGGGTTTTTAACCAATCTTGTGCATCCAATAGGTGTGTTTGTGTCATTGGATGATCAATTAGGTCATTTGCGTCCTCCCTAGGTATATTCTTGTCCAATTAGGGTTTTTAACCAATCTTGTGCATCCAATAGGTGTGTTTGTGTCATTGGATGATCAATTAGGTCATTTTCGTCCTCCCTAGGCTTATTCTTGTCCAATTAGGGTTTTAAACCAATCTTCTGCATCCGATAAGTTTGTTTGTGTCATTGAATTAATATTTAGGTCATTTTCGTCCTCCCTAGGAATATTCTTGTCCAATTAGTGTTTTTAACCAATCTTGTGCATCCAATAGGTGTGTTTGTGTCATTGGATGATCAATTAGGTCATTTTCGTCCTCCCTAGGCATATTCTTGTCCAATTAGGGTTTTTAACCAATCTTGTGCATCCAATAGGTGTGTTTGTGTCATTGGATGATCAATTAGGTCATTTTCGTCCTCCCTAGGCTTATTCTTGTCCAATTAGGGTTTTTAACCAATCTTGTGCATCCAATAGGTGTGTTTGTGTCATTGGATGATCAATTAGGTCATTTTCGTCCTCCCTAAGCTTATTCTTGTCCAATTAGGGTTTTTAACCAATCTTGTGCAATCAATAAGTTCATTAGTGTCATTGGATGATCAATTAGGTCATTTTTGTCCTCCCTAGGCTTTTTCTTGTCCAATTAGGGTTTTTAACCAATCTTGTGCATCCAATAAGTTGAGTTGTGTCATTGGATTAACATTTAGGTCATTTTCGTTCTCCCTAGGCATATTCTTGTCCAATTAGGGTTTTTAACCAATCTTGTGCATCCAATAGGTGTGTTTGTGTCATTGGATGATCAATTAGGTCATTTTCGTCCTCCCTGGGCTTATTCATGTCCAATTAGGGTTTTTAACCAATCTTGTGCATCCAATAAGTTGAGTTGTGTCATTCGATTAACATTTAGGTCATTTTCGTTCTCCCTAGGCATATTCTTGTCCAATTAGGGTTTTTAACCAATCTTGTGCATCCAATAAGTTCATTTGTGTTATTGGATGAACATTTAGGTCATATTCGTCGTCCCTAAGCATATTCTTGTCCAATTAAGGTTTTTAACCAATCTTGTGCATCCAATAGGTGTGTTTGTGTCATTGGATGATCAATTAGGTCATTTTGGTCCTCACTAGGCATATTCTTGTCCAATTAGGGTTTTTAAGCAATCTTGTGCATCCAATAGGTGTGTTTGTGTCATTGGATTAACATTTAGGTCAATTTCGTCCTCCCTAGGCTTGTTCTTGTCCAATTACGGTTTTTAACCAATCTTGTGCATCCAATATGTTCATTAGTGTCATTGGATGATCAATTAGGTCATTTTCGTCCTCCCTAGGCATGTTCTTGTCCAACTAGGGGTTTTAACCAATCTTGTGCATCCAATAGGTGTGTTTGTGTCATTGGATGATCAATTAGGTCATTTACGTCCTTCCTAGGCTTATTCTTGTCCAATTAAGGTTTTTAACCAATCTTGTGCGTCAAATAAGTTAAGTTGTGTCATTGGATTAACATTTAGGTCATTTTCGTTCTCCCTAGGCTTGTTCTTGTCCAATTAGGATTTTTAACAAATCTTGTGCATCCAATAAGTTCATTTGTGTCATTGGATTAACATTTAGGTCATATCCGTCCTCCCTAGGCATATTCTTGTCCAATTAGGGTTTTTAACCAATCTTGTTTATCCAATAGGTGTGTTTGTGTCATTGGATGATCAATTAGGTCATTTTCGTCCTCCCTAGGCTTATTCTTGTCCAATTAGGGTTTTTAACCAATCTTGTGCATCCAATAAGTTTGTTTGTGTCATTTAATTAGTATTTAGGTCATTTTCGTCCTCCCTAGGCATATTCTTTGTCCAATTAGGGTTTTTAACCAATCTTGGGCATCCAATAGGTGTGTTTGTGTCATTGGATGATCAATTAGGTCATTTTCGTCC
>JBBPBR010001790.1:41133-60071 GCA_037974775.1 Cicer pinnatifidum
TCTTGTGCATCCAATAGGTGTGTTTGTGTCATTGGATGATCAATTAGGTCATTTTCGTCCTCCCTAGTCTTATTCTAGTCCAATTAGGGTTTTTAACCAATCTTGTACATCCAATAAGTTCATTTGTTTCATTGGATTAACATTTAGGTCATTTTCGTCCTCCCTAGGCATATTCTTGTCCAATTACGGTTTTTAACCAATCTTGTGCATCCAATAGGTGTGTTTGTGTCATTGGATGATCAATTAGGTCATTTTCGTCCTCCCTAGGCTTATTCATGTCCAATTAGGGTTTTTAACCAATCTTGTGCATCCAATAAGTTGAGTTGTGTCATTGGATTAACATTTAGGTCATTTTCGTTCTCCCTAGGCTTGTTCTTGTCTAATTAGGGTTTTTAACCAATCTTGTGCATCCAATAAGTTCATTTGTGTCATTGGATTAACATTTAGGTCATATCCTTCCTCCCTAGGCATATTCTTGTCCAATTAGGGTTTTTAACCAATCTTGTGCATCCAATAGGTGTGTTTGTGTCATTGGATAATCAATTAGGTCATTTTCGTCCTCCCTAGGCTTATTCTTGTCCAATTAGGGTTTTTAACCAATCTTGTGCATCCAATAAGTTTGTTTGTGTCATTGAATTAATATTTAGGTCATTTTCGTCCTGCCTAGGCATATTCTTGTCCAATTAGGGTTTTTAAACAATCTTGTGTATCCAATAGGTGTGCTTGTGTCATTGGATGATCAATTAGGTAATTTTCGTCCTCGCTAGGCATATTCTTGTCCAATTAGGGTTTTTAACCAATCTTGTGCATCCAATAGGTGTGTTTGTGGCAATGGATGATCAATTAGGTCATTTTCGTCCTCCCTAGGCTTATTCTTGTCCAATTAGGGTTTTTAACCAATCTTGTGCATCCAATAGGTGTGTTTGTGTCATTGGATGATCAATTAGGTCATTTTCGTCCTCCCTAGGCTTATTATTGTCCAATTAGGGTTTTTAACCAATCTTGTGCATCCAATAGGTGTGTTTGTGTCATTGGATGATCAATTAGGTTATTTTCGTCCTCCCTAGGCTTATTCTTGTCCAATTAGGGTTTTTAACCAATTTTGTGCATCCAATAAGTTCATTTGTGTCATTGGATTAGCATTTAGGTCATTTTCGTGCTCCCTAGGCATATTCTTGTCCAATTAGGGTTTTTAACCAATCTTGTGCATCCAATAAGTTCATTTGTGTTATTGGATTAACATTTAGGTCATTTTCGTCCTCCCTTGGCATATTCTTGTCCAATTAGGGTTTTTAACCAATCGTGTGTATCCAATAGGTGTGTTTGTTTCATTGGATTAACATTTAGGTCATTTTCGTCCTCCCTAGGCATATTCTTGTCCACTTAGGGTTTTAACCAAAGTTTTGCATCCAATAGGTGTGTTTGTGTCATTGGATGATCAATTAGGTCATTTTCGTCCTCCCTAGGCTTATTCTTGTCCAATTAGGGTTTTTAACCAATCTTGTGCATCCAATAAGTTCATTTGTGTCATTGCATTAACATTTAGGTCATTTTCGTCCTCCCTAGGCATATTCTTGTCCAATTAGGGTTTTTAACCAATCTTGTGCTTCCAATAGGTGTGTTTGTGTCATTGGATGATCAATTAGGTCATTTTCGTCCTCCCTAGGCTTATTCTTGTCATATTAGGGTTTTTAACAAATCTTGTGCATCCAATAACTTTGTTTGTGTCATTGAATTAATATTTAGGTCATTTTCGTCCTCCCTAGGCATATTCTTGTCCAATTAGGGTTTTTAACCAATCTTGTGCATCCAATAGGTGTGTTTGTGTCATTGGATGATCAATTAGGTCATTTACGTCCTCCCTAGGCTTATTCTTGTCCAATTAGGGTTTTCAACCATTCTTGTGCATCCAATAACTTTGTTTGTGTCATTGAATTAATATTTAGGTCATTTTCGTCCTCCCTAGGCATATTCTTGTCCAATTAGGGTTTTTAACCAATCTTGTGCATCCAATAGGTGTGTTTGTGTCATTGGATGATCAATTAGGTCATTTTCGTCCTCCCTAGGCTTATTCTTGTCCAATTAGGGTTTTTAACCAATCTTGTGCATCCAATAAGTTTGTTTGTGTCATTGAATTAATATTTAGGTCATTTTCGTCCTCCCTAGGCATATTCTTGTCCAATTAGAGTTTTTAACCAATCTTGTGCTTCCAATAGGTGTGTTTGTGTCATTGGATGATCAATTAGGTCATTTTCGTCCTCCCTAGGCTTATTCTTGTCCAATTAGGGTTTTTAATCAATCTTGAGCATCCAATAAGTTCATTTGTGTCATTGGATTAACATTTAGGTCATTTTCGTCCTCCCTAGGCATATTCTTGTCCAATTAGGGTTTTTAACCAATCTTGTGCTTCCAATAGGTGTGTTTGTGTCATTGGATGATCAATTAGGTCATTTTCGTCCTCCCTAGGCTTATTCTTGTCCAGTTAGGGTTTTTAACCAATCTTGTGCATCCAATAACTTTGTTTGTGTCATTGAATTAATATTTAGGTCATTTTCGTCCTCCCTAGGCATATTCTTGTCCAATTAGGGTTTTTAACCAATCTTGTGCATCCAATAAGTTCATTTACGTCATTGGATGATCAATTAGGTCATTTTCGTCCTCCCTAGGCTTATTCTTGTCCAATTAGGGTTTTTAACCAATCTTGTGCATCCAATAAGTTTGTTTGTGTCATTGAATTAATATTTAGGTCATTTTCGTCCTCCCTAGGCATATTCTTGTCCAATTAGGGTTTTTAACCACTTGTGCATCCAATAGGTGTGTTTGTGTCATTGGATAATCAATTAGTTCATTTTCGTCCTCCCTAGGCTTATTCTTGTCCAATTAGGGTTTTTAACCAATATTGTGCATCCAATAGGTGTGTTTGTGTCATTGGATGATCAATTAGGTCATTTTCGTCCTCCCTAAGCATATTCTTTTCCAATTAGGGTTTTTAACCAATCTTGTGCATCCAATAGGTGTGTTTGTGTCATTGGATGATCAATTAGGTCATTTTCGTCCTCCCTAGGCATATTCTTGTCCAATTAGGGTTTTTAACTAATCTTGTGCATCCAATAGGTGTTTTTGTGTCATTGGATGATCAATTAGGTCATTTTCGTCCTCCCTAGGCATATTCTTGTCCAATTAGGGTTTTTAACCAATCTTGTGCATCCAATAGGTGTGTTTGTGTCATTGGATGATCAATTAGGTTATTTTCGTCCTCCCTAGGCTTATTCTTGTCCAATTAGGGTTTTTAACCAATCTTGTGCTTCCAATAAGTTGAGTTGTGTCATTGGATTAACATTTAGGTCATTTTCGTTCTCCCTAGGCTTATTCTTGTCCAATTAGGGTTTTTAACCAATCTTGTGCATCCAATAAGTTCATTTGTGTTACTGGATTAACATTTAGGTCATATTCGTCTTCCCTAGGCATATTCTTGTCCAATTAGGGTTTTTAACCAATCTTGTGCATCCAATAGGTGTGTTTGTGTCATTGGATGATCAATTAGGTCATTTTCGTCCTCCCTAGGCATATTCTTGTCCAATTAGGGTTTTTAACCAATCTTGTGCATCCAATAAGTGTGTTTGTGGCATTGGATGATCAATTAGGTCATTTTCGTCCTCCCTAGGCTTATTCTTGTCCAATTAGGGTTTTTAACCAATCTTGTGCATCCAATAAGTTCATTTGTGTCATTGGATTAACATTTAGGTCATGTTCGTCCTCCCTAGGCATATTCTTGTCCAATTAGGGTTTTTAACCAATCTTGTGCTTCCAATTGGTGTGTTTGTGTCGTTGGATAATCAATTAGGTCATTTTCGTCCTCCCTAGGCTTATTCTTGTCCAATTAGGGTTTTTAACCAATCTTGTGCATCCAATAAGTTTGTTTGTGTCATTGAATTAATATTTAGGTCATTTTCGTCCTCCCTAGGCATATTCTTGTCCAATTAGGGTTTTTAACCAATCTTGTGCATCCAATAGGTGTGTTTGTGTCATTGGATGATCAATTAGGTCATTTTCGTCCTCCCTAGGCATATTCTTGTCCAATTAGGGTTTTTAACCAATCTTGTGCATCCAATAAGTTCATTTGTGTCATTGGATTAACATTAAGGTCATATCCGTCCTCCCTAGGCATATTCTTGTCCAATTAGGGTTTTTAACCAATCTTGTGCATCCAATAGGTGTGTTTGTGTCATTGGATGATCAATTAGGTCATTTTCGTCCTCCCTAGGCTTATTCTTGTCAAATTATGGTTTTTAACCAATCTTGTGCATCCAATAAGTTGAGTTGTGTCATTGGATTAACATTTAGGTCATTTTCGTTCTCCCTAGGCTTATTCTTGTCCAATTAGGGTTTTTAACCAATCTTGTGCATCCAATAAGTTCATTTGTGTCATTGGATTAACATTTAGGTCATATCCGTCCTCCCTAGGCATATTCTTGTCCAATTAGGGTTTTTAACCAATCTTGTGCATCGAATAAGTTGAGTTGTGTCATTGGATTAACATTTAGGTCATTTTCGTCCTCCCTAGGCTTATTCTTGTCCAATTAGGGTTTTTAACCAATCTTGTGCATCCAATAAGTTCATTTGTGTCATTGGATTAACATTTAGGTCATTTTCGTCCTCCCTAGGCATATTCTTGTCCAATTAGGGTTTTTAACCAATCTTGTGCATCCAATAGGTGTGTTTGTGTCATTGGATGATCAATTAGGTTATTTTCGTCCTCCCTAGGCTTATTCTTGTCCAATTAGGGTTTTTAACCAATCTTGTGCATCCAAAAGGTGTGTTTGTGTCATTGGATTACCAATTAGGTCATTTTCGTCCTCCCTAGGCATATTCTTGTCCAATTAGGGTTTTTAACCAATCTTGTGCATCCATTAGGTGTGTTTGTGGCAATGGATGATCAATTAGGTCATTTTCGTCCTCCCTAGGCTTATTCTTGTCCAATTACGGTTTTTAACCAATCTTGTGCATCCAATAGGTGTGTTTGTGTCATTGGATGATCAATTAGGTCATTTTCGTCCTCCCTAGGCTTTTTCTTGTCCAATTAGGGTTTTTAACCAATCTTGTGCATCCAATAAGTTCATTAGTGTCATTAGATGATCAATTAGGTCATTTTCGTCCTCCCTAGGCATGTTCTTGTCCAACTAGGGGTTTTAACCAATCTTGTGCATCCAATAGGTGTGTTTGTGTCATTGGATGATCAATTAGGTCATTTTCGTCCTCCCTAGGCTTATTCATGTCCAATTAGGGTTTTTAACCAATCTTGTGCATCCAATAAGTTGAGTTGTGTGATTGGATTAACATTTAGGTCATTTTCGTTCTCCATAGGCTTATTCTTGTCCAATTAGGGTTTTTAACCAATCTTGTGCATCCAATAAGTTCATTTGTGTTATTGGTTTAACATTTAGGTCATATTCGTCCTCCCTAGGCATATTGTTGACCAATTAGGGTTTTTAACCGATCTTCTGCATCCAATAGGTGTGTTTGTGTCATTGGATGATCAATTAGGTCATTTTCGTCCTCCCTAGGCTTTTTCTTGTCCAATTAGGGTTTTTAACCAATCTTGTGCATCCAATAAGTTCATTAGTGTCATTAGATGATCAATTAGGTCATTTTCGTCCTCCCTAGGCATGTTCTTGTCCAACTAGGGGTTTTAACCAATCTTGTGCATCCAATAGGTGTGTTTGTGTCATTGGATGATCAATTAGGTCATTTTCGTCCTCCCTAGGCTTATTCTTGTCCAATTAGGGTTTTTAACCAATCTTGTGCATCCAATAGGTGTGTTTGTGTCATTAGATGATCAATTAGGTCATTTTCGTCGTCCCTAGGCTTATTCTTGTCCAATTAGGGTTTTTAACAAATCTTGTGCATCCAATAAGTTCATTTGTGTCATTGGATGATCAATTAGGTCATTTTCGTCCTCCCTAGGCATATTCTTGTCCAACTAGGGTTTTAAACCAATCTTGTGCATCCAATAGGTGTGTTTGTGTCATTGGATGATCAATTAGGTCATTTTCGTCCTCCCTAGGCTTATTCTTGTCCAATTAGGGTTTTTAACCAATCTTGTGCATCCAATAGGTGTGTTTGTGTCATTGGATGATCAATTAGGTCATTTTCGTCCTCCCTAGGCTTATTCTTGTGCAATTTGGGTTTTTAACCAATCTTGTGCATCCAATAAATTCATTTGTGTCATTGGATGATCAATTAGGTCATTTTCGTCCTCCCTAGGCATATTCTTGTCCAACTAGGGTTTTAAACCAATCTTGTGCATCCAATAGGTGTGTTTGTGTCATTGGATGATCAATTAGGTCATTTTCGTCCTCCCTAGGCTTATTCTTGTCCAATTAGGGTTTTTAACCAATCTTGTGCATCCAATAGGTGTGTTTGTGTCATTGGATAATTAATTAGGTCATTTTCGTCCTCCCTAGGCTTATTCTTGTCCAATTAGGGTTTTTAACCAATCTTGTGCATCCAATAGGTGTGTTTGTGTCATTGGATAATCAATTAGGTCATTTTCGTCCTCCCTAGGCTTATTCTTGTCCAATTAGGGTTTTTAACCAATCTTGTGCATCCAATAAGTTTGTTTGTGTCATTGGATTAATATTTAGGTCATTTTCGTCCTCCCTAGGCATATTCTTGTCCAATTAGGGTTTTTAACCAATCTTGTGCTTCCAATAGGTGTGTTTGTGACATTGGATGATCAATTAGGTCATTTCCGTCCTCCCTAGGCTTATTCTTGTCCAATTAGGGTTTTTAACCAATCTTGTGCATCCAATAAGTTTGTTTATGTCATTGAATTAATATTTAGGTCATTTTCGTCCTCCCTAGGCATATTCTTGTCCAATTAGGGTTTTTAACAAATCTTGTGCATCCAATAGGTGTGTTTGTGTCATTGGATGATCAATTAGGTCATTTTCGTCCTCCCTAGGCATATTCTTGTCCAATTAGGGTTTTTAACCAATTTTGTGCGTCCAATAAGTTTTTTTAAGTCATTGAATTAATATTTAGGTCATTTTCGTCCACCCTAGGCATATTCTTGTCCAATTAGGGTTTTTAACCAATCTTGTGCATCCAATAGCTGTGTTTGTGTCATTGGATGATCAATTAGGTCATTTTCGTCCTCCCTAGGCTTATTCTTGTCCAATTAGGGTTTTTAACCAATCTTGTGCATCCAATAAGTTCATTTGTGTCATTGGATTAACATTTAGGTCATTTTCGTCCTGCCCAGGCATATTCTTGTCCAATTAGGGTTTTTAACCAATCTTGTGCATCCAATAGGTGTGTTTGTGTCATTGGATGATCAATTAGGTTATTTTCGTCCTCCCTAGGCTTATTCTTGTCCAATTAGGGTTTTTAACCAATCTTGTGCATCCAATAGGTGTGTTTGTGTCATTGGATGACCAATTAGGTCATTTTCGTCCTCCCTAGGCATATTCTTGTCCAATTAGGGTTTTTAACCAATCTTGTGCATCCATTAGGTGTGTTTGTGGCAATGGATGATCAATTAGGTCATTTTCGTCCTCCCTAGACATATTCTTGTCCAATTAGGATTTTTAACCAATCTTGTGCATCCAATAGGTGTGTTTGAGTCATTGGATGATCAATTAGGTCATTTTCGTCCTCCCTAGGCATATTCTTGTCCAATTAGGGTTTTTAACGAATCTTGTGCATCCAATTGGTGTGTTTTTGTCATTGGATGAACAATTTGGTCATTTTCGTCCTCCCTAGGCTTATTCTTGTCCAATTAGGGTTTTTAACCAATCTTGTGCATCCAATAAGTTGAGTTGTGTCATTGGATTAACATTTAGGTCATTTTCGTCCTCCCTAGGCTTATTCTTGTCCAATTAGGGTTTTTAACCAATCTTGTGCATCCAATAAGATCATTTGTGTCATTGGATTAACATTTAGGTCTTTTTCATCCTCCCTAGGCATATTCTTGTCCAATTAGGGTTTTTAACCAATCTTGTGCATCCAATAGGTGTGTTTGTGTCATTGGATGATCAATTAGGTTATTTTCGTCCTCCCTAGGCTTATTCTTGTCCAATTAGGGTTTTTAACCAATCTTGTGCTTCCAATAAGTTGAGTTGTGTCATTGGATTAACATTTAGGTCATTTTCGTTCTCCCTAGGCTTATTCTTGTCCAATTAGGGTTTTTAACCAATCTTGTGCATCCAATAAGTTCATTTGTGTTACTGGATTAACATTTAGGTCATATTCTTCTTCCCTAGGCATATTCTTGTCCAATTAGGGTTTTTAACCAATCTTGTGCATCCAATAGGTGTGTTTGTGTCATTGGATGATCAATTAGGTCATTTTCGTCCTCCCTAGGCATATTCTTGTCCAATTAGGGTTTTTAACCAATCTTGTGCATCCAATAGGTGTGTTTGTGTCATTGGATGATCAATTAGGTCATTTTCGTCCTCGCTAGGCGTATTCTTGTCCAATTAGGGTTTTTAACCAATCTTGTGCATCCAATAGGTGTGTTTGTGTCATTGGATGATCAATTAGGTCATTTTCGTCCTCCCTAGGCTTATTCTTGTCCAATTAGGGTTTTTAACCAATCTTGTGCATCCAATAAGTTTGTTTGTGTCATTGAATTAATATTTAGGTCATTTTCGTCCTCCCAAGGTATATTCTTGTCCAATTAGGGTTTTTAACCAATCTTGTGCATCCAATAAGTTCATTTGTGTCATTGGATTAACATTTAGGTCATTTTCGTCCTCCCTAGGCATATTCTTGTCCAATTAGGGTTTTTAACCAATCTTGTGCTTCCAATAGGTGTGTTTGTGTCATTGGATGATCAATTAGGTCATTTTCGTCCTCCCTAGGCTTATTCTTGTCCAATTAGGGTTTTTAACCAATCTTGTGCATCCAATAACTTTGTTTGTGTCATTGAATTAAAATTTAGGTCATTTTCGTCCTCCTTAGGCATATTCTTGTCCAATTAGGGTTTTTAACCAATCTTGTGCATCCAATAGGTGTGTTTGAGTCATTGGATGATCAATTAGGTCATTTTCGCCCTCCCTAGGCTTATTCTTGTCCAATTAGGGTTTTTAACCAATCTTGTGCATCCAATAAGTTCATTTGTGTCATTGGATTAACATTTAGGTCATTTTCGTCCTCCCTAGGCATATTCTTGTCCAATTAGGGTTTTTAACCAATCTTGTGCTTCCAATAGGTGTGTTTGTGTCATTGGATGATCAATTAGGTCATTTTCGTCCTCCCTAGGCTTATTCTTGTCCAATTAGGGTTTTTAACCAATCTTGTGCATCAAGTAGGTGTGTTTGTGTCATTGGATGATAAATTAGGTCATTTTCGTCTTCACTAGGCTTATTGTTGTCCAATTAGGGTTTTTAACCAATCTTGTGCATCCAATAGGTGTGTTTGTGTCATTGGATGATCAATTAGGTCATTTTCGTCCTCCCTATGCTTATTCTTGTCCAATTAGGGTTTTTAACCAATCTTGTGCCTCCAATAGGTGTGTTTGTGTCATTGGATGATCAATTAGGACATTTTCGTCCTCCCTAGGCTTATTCTTGTCCAATTAGGGTTTTTAACCAATCTTGTGCATCCAATAGGTGTGTTTGTGTCATTGGATGATCAATTAGGTCATTTTCGTCCTCCCTAGGCGTATTCTTGTTCAATTAGGGTTTTTAACCAATCTTGTGCATCCGATAAGTTTGTTTGTGTCATTAAATTAATATTTAGGTCATTTTCGTCCTCCCTAGGCATATTCTTGTCCAATTAGGGTTTTTAACCAATCTTGTGCATCCAATAGGTGTGTTTGTGCCATTGGATGATCAATTAGGTCATTTTCTTCCTCCCTAGGCTTATTCTTGTCCAATTAGGGTTTTTAACCAATCTTGTGCATCCAATAAGTTGAGTTGTGTCATTGGATTAACATTTAGGTCATTTTCGTCCTCCATAGGCTTAGTCTTGTCCGATTAGGGTTTTTAACCAGTCTTGTACATCCAATAAGTTCATTTGTGTCATTGGATTAACATTTAGGTCATTTTCGTCCTCCCTAGGCATATTCTTGTCCAATTAGGGTTTTTAACCAATCTTGTGCATCCAATAGGTGTGTTTGTGTCATTGGATGATCAATTAGGTCATTTTCGTCCTCCTTAGGCTTATTCTTGTCCAATTAGGGTTTTTAACCAATCTTGTGCATCCGATAAGTTTGTTTGTGTCATTGAATTAATATTTAGGTCATTTTCGTCCTCCCTAGGCATATTCTTGTCCAATTAGGGTTTTTAACCAATCTTGTGCATCCAATAGGTGTGTTTATGTTATTGGATGATCAATTAGGTCATTTTCGTACTCCCTAGGCTTATTCTTGTCCAATTAGGATTTTTAACCAATCTTGTGCATCCAATAAGTTGAGTTGTGTCATTGGATTAAGATTTAGGTCATTTTCGTCCTCCCTAGGCTTATTCTTGTCCAATTAGGGTTTTTAACCAATCTTGTGCATCCAATAGGTGTGTTTGTGTCATTGGATGATCAATTAGGTCATTTTCGTCCTCCATAGGCTTATTCTTGTCCAATTAGGGTTTTTAACCAATCTTGTGCATCCAATAAGTTGAGTTGTATCATTGGATTAACATTTAGGTCATTTTCGTCCTCCCTAGGCTTATTCTTTTCCAATTAGGGTTTTTAACCAATCTTGTGCATTCAATAAGTTCATTTGTGTCATTGGATTAACATTTAGGTCATTTTCGTCCTCCCTAGGCATATTCTTGTCCAATTAGGGTTTTTAACCAATCTTGTGCATCCAATAGGTGTGTTT
This sequence comes from Cicer pinnatifidum, assembly GCA_037974775.1. Lineage (NCBI taxonomy): Eukaryota > Viridiplantae > Streptophyta > Magnoliopsida > Fabales > Fabaceae > Cicer > Cicer pinnatifidum. Next base: position 51,956 of record JBBPBR010001790.1, read on the forward strand.
GTGTCATTGGATGATCAATTAGGTTATTTTCGTCCTCCCTAGGCTTATTCTTGTCCAATTAGGGTTTTTAACCAATCTTGTGCATCCAATAGGTGTGTTTGTGTCATTGGATGATCAATTAGGTCATTTTCGTCCTCCCTAGGCTTATTCTTTTCTAATTAGGGTTTTTAACCAATCTTGTGCATCCAATAGGTGTGTTTGTGTCATTGGATGATCAATTTGGTCATTTTCGTCCTCCCTAGGCTTATTCTTGTCCAATTAGGGCTTTTAACCAATCTTGTGCATCCTATAAGTTCATTTGTGTCATTGGATTAACATTTAGGTCATTTTCGTCCTCCCTAGGCATATTCTTGTCCAATTAGGGTTTTTAACCAATCTTGTGCATCCAATAGGTGTGTTTGTGTCATTGGATGATCAATTAGGTTATTTTCGTCCTCCCTAGGCTTATTCTTGTCCAATTAGGGTTTTTAACCAATCTTGTGCATCCAATAGGTGGTTTTGTGTCATTGGATGATCAATTAGGTCATTTTCGTCCTCCCTAGGCTAATTCTTGTCCAATTAGGGTTTTTAACCAATCTTGTGCTTCCAATAGGTGTGTTTGTGTCATTGGATGATCAATTAGGTCATTTTCGTCCTCCTTAGGCTTATTCTTATCCAATTAGGGTTTTTAACCAATCTTGTGCATCCAATAGGTGTGTTTGTGTCATTGGATGATCAATTAGGTCATTTTCGTCCTCCCTAGGCTTATTCTTGTCCAATTAGGGTTTTTAACCGATCTTGTGCAATAAATAGGTGTGTTTGTGTCGTTGGATGATCAATTAGGTCATTTTCGTCCTCCCTAGGCATATTCTTGTCCAATTAGGGTTTTTAACCAATCTTGTGCATCCAATAGGTATGTTTGTGTCATTGGATGATCAATTAGGTCATTTTCGTCCTCCCTAGGCTTATTCTTGTCCAATTAGGGTTTTTAACCAATCTTGTGCATCCAATAAGTTGAGTTGTGTAATTGGATTAACATTTAGGTCATTTTCATTCTCCCTAGGCTTATTCTTGTCCAATTAGGTTTTTAACCAATCTTGTGCATCCAATAGGTGTGTTTATCTCATTGGATGATCAATTAGGTCACTTTGATCCTCCCTAGGCTTATTCTTGTCCAATTAGGGTTTTTAACCAATCTTGTGCATCCAATAAGTTCATTTGTGTCATTGGATTAACATTTAGGTCATATCCGTCCTCCCAAGGCATATTCTTGTCCATTTAGGGTTTTTAACCAATCTTGTGCATCCAATAGGTGTGTTTGTGTCATTGGATGATCAATTTAGTTCATTTTTGTCGTCCCTAGGCATATTCTTGTCCAATTAGGGTTTTTAACCAATCTTGTGCATCCAATAGGTGTGTTTGTGTCATTGGATGATCAATTAGGTCATTTTTGTCCTCCCTAGGCTTATTCTTGTCCAATTAGGGTTTTTAACCAATCTTGTACATCCAATAAGTTCATTTGTGTCATTGGATTAACATTTAGGTCATTTTCGTCCTCCCTAGGCATATTCTTGTCCAATTAGGGTTTTTAACCAATCTTGTGCATCCAATAAGTGTGTTTGTGTCATTGGATGATCAATTAGGTCATTTTCGTCTTCCCTAGGCTTATTCATGTCCAATTAGGGTTTTTAACCAATCTTGTGCATCCAATAAGTTGAGTTGTGTCATTGGATTAACATTTAGGTCATTTTCTTTCTCCCTAGGCTTATTCTTGTCCAATTAGGGTTTTTAACCAATCTTGTGCATCCAATAAGTTCATTTGTGTTATTGGATTAACATTTAGGTCATATTCGTCCTCCCTAGGCATATTCTTGTCCAATTAGGGTTTTTAACCAATCCAATAGGAGTGTTTGTGTCATTGGATGATCAATTAGGTCATTTTCGTCCTCCCTAGGCATATTCTTGCCCAATTAGGGTTTTTAACCAATCTTGTGCATCCAATAGGTGTGCTTGTGTCATTGGATGATCAATTAGGTCATTTTCGTCCTCCCTAGGCATATTCTTGTCCAATTAGGGTTTTTAACCAATCTTGTGCATCAATAGGTGTGTTTGTGTCATTGGATGATCAATTAGGTCATTTTCGTCTTCCCTAGGCTTAATCTTGTCCAATTAGAGTTTTTAACCAATCTTGTGCATCCAATAGGTGTGTTTGGTGTTATTGGATGATCAATTAGGTCATTTTCTTCCTCCCTAGGCTTATTCTTGTCCAATTAGGGTTTTTAACCAATCTTGTGCATCCGATAAGTTTGTTTGTGTCATTGAATTAATATTTATGTCATTTTCGTCCTCCCTAGGCATATTCTTGTCCAATTAGGGTTTTTAACCAATCTTGTGCATCCAATAGGTGTGTTTGTGTCATTGGATGATCAATTAGGTCATTGTCGTCCTCCCTAGGCTTATTCATGTCCAATTAGGGTTTTTAACCAATCTTGTGCATCCAATATGTTGAGTTGTGTCATTGGATTAACATTTAGGTCATTTTCGTTCTCCCTAGGCATATTCTTGTCCAATTAGGGTTTTTAACCAATCTTTTGCATCCAATAAGTTCATTTGTGTTATTGGATTAACATTTAGGTCATATTCGTCCTCCCTAGGCATATTCTTGTCCAATTAGGGTTTTTAACCAATCTTGTGCATCCAATAGGTGTGTTTGTGTCATTGGATGATCAATTAGGTCATTTTCGTCCTCCCTAGGCATATTCTTTGTCCAATTAGGGTTTTTATCCAATCTTGTGCATCCAATAGGTGTGTTTGTGTCATTGGATGATCAATTAGGTCATTTTCGTCCTCCCTAGGCATATTCTTGTCCAATTATGGTTTTTAACCAATCTTGTGCATCCAATAGGTGTGTTTGTGTCATTGGATGATCAATTAGGTCATTTTCGTCCTCTCTATGCTTATTCTTGTCCAATTAGGGTTTTTAACCAATCTTGGCATCCAATAAGTTCATTTGTGTCATTGAATTAATATTTAGGTCATTTTCGTCCTCCCTAGGCATATTCTTGTCCAATTAGGGTTTTTAACCAATCTTGTGCATCCAATAGGTGTGTTTGTGTCATTGGATGAACAATTAGGTCATTTTCGTCCTTCCTAGGCTTATTCTTGTCCAATTAGGGTTTTTAACCAATCTTGTGCATCCAATAAGTTCATTTGTGTCATTGGATTAACATTTAGGTCATTTTCGTCCTCCCTAGGCATATTCTTGTCCAATTAGGGTTTTTAACCAATCTTGTGCATCCAATAGGTGTGTTTGTGTCATTGGATGATCAATTAGGTCATTTTCGTCCTCCCTATGCTTATTCTTGTCCAATTAGGGTTTTTAGCCAATCTTGTGCATCCAATAAGTTCATTTGTGTCATTGGATGATCAATTAGGTCATTTTCGTCCTCCCTAGGCATATTCTTGTCCAACTAGGGTTTTTAACCAACCTTGTGCATCCAATAGGTGTGTTTGTATCATTGGATGATCAATTAGGTCATTTTCGTCCTCCTTAAGCTTATTCTTGTCCAATTAGGGTTTTTAACCAATCTTGTGCATCCAATAAGTTCATTTGTGTCATTGGATTAACATTTAGGTCATTTTCGTCCTCCCTAGGCATATTCTTGTCCAATTAGGGTTTTTAACCAATCTTGTGCATCCAATAGGTGTGTTTGTGTCATTGGATGATCAATTAGGTCATTTTCGTCCTCCCTAGGCATATTCTTGTCCAATTAGGGTTTTTAACCAATCTTGTGCATCCAATAGGTGTGTTTGTGTCATTGGATGATCAATTAGGTCATTTTCGTCCTCCCTAGGCTTATTCTTGTCCAATAAGGGTTTTTAACCGATCTTGTGCATCCAATAGGTGTGTCTGTGTCATTGGATGATCAATTAGGTCATTTTCGTCCTCCCTAGACATATTCTTGTCCAATTGGGGTTTTTAACCAATCTTGTGCATCCAATAGGTGTGTTTGTGTCATTGGATGATCAATTAGGTCATTTTCGTCCTCCCTAGGCTTATTCTTGTCCAATTAGGGTTTTTAACCAATCTTGTGCATCCAATAAGTTGAGTTGTGTCATTGGATTAATATTTAGCTCATTTTCGTTCTCCCTACGCTTATTTTTGTCCAATTAGGGTTTTTAACCAATCTTGTGCATCCAATAGGTGTGTTTGTGTCATTGGATGATCAATTAGGTCATTTTCGTCCTCCCTAGGCATATTCTTGTCCAATTAGGGTTTTTAACCAATCTTGTGCATCCAATAGGTGTGTTTGTGTCATTGGATGATCAATTAGGTCATTTTCGTCCTCCCTAGGCATATTCTTGTCCAATTAGGGTTTTTAACCAATCTTGTGCATCCAATAGGTGTGTTTGTGTCATTGGATGATCAATTAGGTCATTTACGTCCTCCCTAGGCCTATTCTTGTCAAATTAGGGTTTTTAACCAATCTTGTGCATCCAATAACTTTGTTTGTGTAATTGAATTAATATTTAGGTCATTTTCGTCCTCCCTAGGCATATTCTTGTCCAATTAGGGTTTTTAACCAATCTTGTGCATCCAATAGGTGTGTTTGTGTCATTGGATGATCAATTAGGTCATTTTCGTCCTCCCTAGGCATATTCTTGTCCAATTAGGGTTTTTAACCAATCTTGTGCATCCAATAGGTGTGTTTGTGTCATTGGATGATCAATTAGGTCATTTACGTCCTCCCTAGGCATATTCTTGTCTAATTAGGGTTTTTAACCAATCTTGTGCATCCAATAGGTGTGTTTGTGTCATTGGATGATCAATTAGGTCATTTTCGTCCTCCCTAGGCATATTCTTGTCCAATTAGGGTTTTTAACCAATCTTGTGCATCCAATAGGTGTGTTTGTGTCATTGGATGATCAATTAGGTCATTTACGTCCTCCCTAGGCTTATTCTTGTCCAATTAGGGTTTTTAACCAATCTTGTGCATCCAATAACTTTGTTTGTGTCATTGAATTAATATTTAGGTCATTTTCGTCCTCATTAGGCATATTCTTGTCCAATTAGGGTTTTTAACCAATCTTGTGCATCCAATAGGTGTGTTTGTGTCATTGGATGATCAATTAGGTCATTTTCGTCCTCCCTAGGCTTATTCTTGTCCAATTAGGGTTTTTAACCAATCTTGTGCATCCAATAAGTTTGTTTGTGTCATTGAATTAATATTTAGGTCATTTTCGTCCTCCCTAGGCATATTCTTGTCCAACTAGGGTTTTTAACCAATCTTGTGCCTCCAATAGGTGTGTTTGTGTCATTGGATGATCAATTAGGTCATTTTCGTCCTCCCTAGGCTTATTCTTGTCCAATTAGGGTTTTTAACCAATCTTGTGCATCCAATAAGTTGGGTTGTGTCATTGGATTAACATTTAGGCCATTTCCGTCCTCCCTAGGCTTATTCTTGTCCAATTAGGGTTTTTAACTAATCTTGTGCATCCAATAGGTGTGTTTATGTCATTGGATGATCAATTAGGTCATTTTCGTCCTCCATAGGCATATTCTTGTCCAATTAGGGTTTTTAACCAATCTTGTGCATCCAATAGGTGTGTTTGTGTCATTGGATGATCAATTAGGTCATTTTCGTCCTCCCTAGGCATATTCTTGTCCAATTAGGGTTTTTAACCAATCTTGTGCATCCAATAGGTGTGTTTGTGTCATTGGATGATCAATTAGGTCATTTACGTCCTCCCTAGGCTTATTCTTTTTCAATTAGGGTTTTTATCCAATCTTGTGCATCCAATAGGTGTGTTTGTGTCTTTGGATGATCAATTAGGTCATTTTTGTCCTTCGTAGGCTTATTCTTGTCCAATTAGGGGTTTTAACCAATCTTGTGCATCCGATAAGTTTGTTTGTGTCATTAAATTAATATTTAGGTCATTTTCGTCCTCCCTAAGCATATTCTTGTCCAATTATGGTTTTTAGCCAATCTTGTGCATCCAATAGGTGTGTTTGTGTCATTGGATGATCAATTAGGTCATTTTCGTCCTCCCTATGCTTATTCTTGTCCAATTAAGGTTTTTAACCAATCTTGTGCATCCAATAAGTTGAGTTGTGTCATTGGATTAACATTTAGGTCATTTTCGTCCTCCCTAGGCTTATTCTTGTCCAATTAGGGTTTTTAACCAATCTTGTGCATCCAATAGGTGTGTTTGTGTCATTGGATGATCAATTAGGTCATTTTCGTCCTCCCTAGGCTTATTCTTGTCCAATTAGGGTTTTTAACCAATCTTGTGCATCCAATAACTTTGAATGTGTCATTGAATTAATATTTAGGTCATTTTCGTCCTCCCTAGGCATATTCTTGTCCAACTAGGGTTTCAAACCAATCTTGTGCATCCAATAGGTGTGTTTGTGTCATTGGATGATCAATTAGGTCATTTTCGTCCTCTCTAGGCTTATTCTTGTCCAATTAGGGTTTTTAACCAATCTTGTGCATCCAATAGGTGTGTTTGTGTCATTGGATGATCAATTAGGTCATTTTCGTCCTCCCTAGGCTTATTCTTGTCCAATTAGGGTTTTTAACCAATCTTGTGCATCCAATAAGTTTGTTTGTTTCATTGAATTAATATTTAGGTCATTTTCGTCCTCCCTAGAGATATTCTTGTCCAATTAGGGTTTTTAACCAATCTTGTGCATCCAATAGGTGTGTTTGTGTCATTGGATGATCAATTAGGTCATTTTCGTCCTCCCTAGGCTTATTCTTATCCAATTAGGGTTTTTAACCAATCTCGTGCTTCCAATAAGTTGAGTTGTGTCATTGGATTAACATTTAGGTCATTTTCCTCCTCCCTAGGCTTATTCTTGTCCAATTAGGGTTTTTAACCAATCTTGTGCATCCAATACGTTCATTTGTGTCATTGGATTAACATTTAGGTCATTTTCGTCCTCCTTAGGCATATTCTTGTCCAATTAGAGTTTTAGACCAATCTTGTGCATCCAATAGGTGGGTTTGTGTCATTGGATGATCAATTAGGTTATTTTCGTCCTCCCTAGGCTTATTCTTGTCCAATTAGGGTTTTTAACTAATCTTGTGCATCCAATAAGTTCATTTGTGTCATTCGAATATCAATTAGGTCATTTTCGTCCTCCCTAGGCATATTCTTGTCCGATTAAGGTTTTTAGCCAATCTCGTGCATCCAATAGGTGTGTTTGTGTCATTGGATGATCAATTAGGTCATTTTCGTCCTCCTTAGGCTTATTCTTGTCCCATTAGGGTTTTTAACCGATCTTGTGCATCCAATAGGTGTGTTTGTGTCATTGGATGATCAATTAGGTCATTTTCGTCCTCCCTAGGCATATTCTTGTCCAATTAGGGTTTTTAACCAATCTTGTGCATCCAATAGGTGTGTTTGTGTCATTGGATGATCAATTAGGTCATTTTCGTCCTCCCTAGGCATATTCTTGTCCAATTAGGGTTTTTAACTAATCTTGTGCATCCAATAGGTGTGTTGGTGTCATTGGATGATCAATTAGGTCATTTTCGTCCTCCCTAGGCTTATTCTTGTCCAATTAGGGTTTTTAACCAATCTTGTGCATCCTATAGGAGTGGTTGTGTCATTGGATGATCAATTAGGTCATTTTCGTCCTCCCTAGGCTTATTCTTGTCCAATTAGGGTTTTTAACCAATCTTGTGCATCCAATAAGTTTGTTTGTGTCATTGAATTAATATTTAGGTCATTTTGGTCCTCCCTAGGCATATTCTTGTCCAATTAGGGTTTTTAACCAATCTTGTGCATTCAATAGGTGTATTTGTGTCGTTGTATGATCAATTAGGTCATTTTCGTCCTCCCTAGGCATATTATTGTCCAATTAAGGTTTTTAACCAATCTTGTGCATCCAATAGGTGTGTTTGTGTCATTGGATGATCAATTAGGTCATTTTCGTCCTCGCCAGGCTTATTCTTGTCCAATTAGGGTTTTTAACCAATCTTGTGCATCCAATAAGTTGAGTTGTGTCATTGGATTAACATTTAGGTCATTTTCATTCTCCCTAGGCTTATTCTTGTCCAATTAGGTTTTTAACCAATCTAGTGCATCCAATAAGTTCATTTGTGTCATTGGATTCACATTAAGGTCA
>JBBPBR010001790.1:60225-192802 GCA_037974775.1 Cicer pinnatifidum
TCCAATTAGGGTTTTTAACCAATCTTGTGCATCCAATAAGTTGAGTTGTGTCATTGGATTAACATTTAGGTCATTTTCATTCTCCCTAGGCTTATTCTTGTCCAATTAGGTTTTTAACCAATCTAGTGCATCCAATAAGTTCATTTGTGTCATTGGATTCACATTAAGGTCATTTTCGTCCTCCCTAGGCATATTCTTGTCCAATTAGGGTTTTTAACCAATGTTGTGCATCCAATAGGTGTGTTTATCTCATTGGATGATCAATTAGGTCACTTTAATCCTCCCTAGGCTTATTCTTGCCCAATTAGGGTTTTTAACCAATCTTGTGCATCCAATAAGTTCATTTGTGTCATTGGATGAACATTTAGGTCATTTTCGTCCTCTCTAGGCATACTCTTGTCCAATTAGGGTTTTTAACCAATCTTGTGCATCCAATAGGTGTGTTTGTGTCATTGGATGATCAATTTAGTTCATTTTTGTCCTCCCTAGGCATATTCTTGTCCAATTAGGGTTTTTAACCAATCTTGTGCATCCAATAGGTGTGTTTGTGTCATTGGATGATCGATTAGGTCATTTTCGTCCTCCCTAGGCATGCTCTTGTCCAACTAGGGTTTTTAACCAATCTTGTGCATCCAATAGGTGTGTTTGTGTCATTGGATAATCAATTAGGTCATTTTCGTCCTCCCTAGGCTTATTCTTGTCCAATTAGGGTTTTTAACCAATCTTGTACATCCAATAAGTTGAGTTGTGTCATTGGATTAACATTTAGGTCATTTTCGTTCTCCCTAGGCTTATTCTTGTCCAATTAGGGTTTTTAACCAATCTTGTGCATCCAATAAGTTCATTTGTGTTATTGGATTAACATTTTGGTCATATTCGTCCTCCCTAGGCATATTCTTGTCCAATTAGGGTTTTTAACCAATCTTGTGCATCCAATAGGTGTGTTTGTGTCATTGGATGATCAATTAGGTCATTTTCGTCCTCCTTAGGCATATTCTTGTCCAGTTAGGGTTTTTAACCAATCTTGTGTGTCCAATAGGTGTGTTTGTGTCATTTGATGATCAATTAGGTCATTTTCGTCCTCCCTAGGCTTATTATTGTCCAATTAGGGTTTTTAACCAATCTTGTGCATCCAATAAGTTCATTAGTGTCATTGGATGATTAATTAGGTCATTTTCGTCCTCCCTAGGCATGTTCTTGTCCAACTAGGGTTTTTAACCAATCTTGTGCATCCAATAGGTGTGTTTGTGTCATTGGATGATCAATTAGGTCGTTTTCGTCCTCCCTAGGCTTATTCTTGTCCAATTAGGGTTTTTAATCAATCTTGTGCATCCAATAAGTTTGTTTGTGTCATTGAATTAATATTTAGGTCATTTTCGTCCTCTCTAGGCATATTCTTGTCCAATTAGGGTTTTTAACCAATCTTGTGCATCCAATAGGTGTGTTTGTGTCATTGGATGATCAATTAGGTCATTTACGTCCTCCCTAGGCTTATTCTTGTCCAATTAGGGTTTTTAACCAATCTTGTGCATCCAATAACTTTGTTTGTGTCATTGAATTAATATTTAGGTCATTTACGTCCTCCCTAGGCATATTCTTGTCCAATTAGGGTTTTTAACCAATCTTGTGCATCCAATAGGTGTGTTTGTATCATTGGATGATCAATTAGGTCATTTTCGTCCTCCCTAGGCTTATTCTTGTCCAATTAGGGTTTTTAACCAATCTTGTACATCTAATAAGTTCATTTGTGTCATTGGATTAACATTTAGGTCATTTTCGTCCTCCATAGGCATATTCTTGTCCAATTAGGGTTTTTAACCAATCTTGTGCGTCCAATAGGTGTGTTTGTGTCATTGGATGATCAATTAGGTCATTTTCGTCCTCCCTAGGCTTATTCTTGTCCAATTAGGGTTTTTAACCAATCTTGTACATCTAATAAGTTCATTTGTGTCATTGGATTAACATTTAGGTGGTTTTCGTCCTCTCTAGGCATATTCTTGTCCATCTAGGGTTTTTAACCAATCTTGTGCATCCAATAGGTGTGTTTGTGTCATTGGATGATCAATTAGGTCATTTTCGTCCTCCCTAGGCTTATTCTTGTCCGATTAGGGTTTTTAACCAATCTTGTGCATCCAATAAGTTGAGTTGTGTCATTGGATTAACATTTAGGTCATTTTCGTTCTCCCTAGGCTTATTCTTGTCCAATTAGGGTTTTTAACCAATCTTGTGCATCCAATAAGTTCATTTGTGTTATTGGATTAACATTTAGGTCATATTCGTCCTCCCTAGGCATATTCTTGTCCAATTAGGGTTTTTAACCAATCTTGTGCATCCAATAGGTGTGTTTGTGTCATTGGATGATCAATTAGGTCATTTTCGTCCTCCGTAGGCATATTCTTGTCCAACTAGGGTTTTAAACCAATTTTGTGCATCCAATAGGTGTGTTTGTGTCATTGGATGATCAATTAGGTCATTTTCGTCCTCCCTAGGCTTATTCTTGTCCAATTAAGGTTTTTAACCAATCTTGTCCATCCAATAAGTTCATTAGTGTCATTGGATGATCAATTAGGTCATTTTCGTCCTCCCTAGGCATGTTCTTGTCCAACTAGGGTTTTTAACCAATCTTGTGCATCCAATAGGTGTGTTTGTGTCATTGGATGAATAATTAGATCATTTTCGTCCTCCCTAGGCTTATTCTTGTCCAATTAGGGTTTTTAACCAATCTTGTGCATCCAATAAGTTCATTAGTGTCATTGGATTAACATTTAGGTCATTTACGTCCTCCCTAGGCATATTCTTGTCCAATTAGGGTTTTTAACCAATCTTGTGCATCCAATAGGTGTGTTTGTGTCATTGGATGATCAATTTAGGTCATTTTCGTCCTCCCTAGGCATATTCTTGTCCAATTAGGGTTTTTAACAAATCTTGTGTATCCAATAGGTGTGTTTGTGTCATTGGATGATCAATTAGTTCATTTTCGTCCTCCCTAGGCATATTCTTGTCCAATTAGGGTTTTTAACCAATCTTGTGCATCCAATAGGTGTGTTTGTGTCATTGGATGATCAATTAGGTCATTTTCGTCCTCCCTAGGCTTATTCTTGTCCAATTAGGGTTTTTAACCAATCTTGTGCATCCAATAAGTTCATTTGTGTTATTGGATTAACATTTAGGTCATATTCGTCCTCCCTAGGCATATTCTTGTCCAATTAGGGTTTTTAACCAATCTTGTGCATCCAATAGGTGTGTTTGTGTCATTGGATGATCTATTAGGTTATTTTCGTCCTCCCTAGGCTTATTCTTGTCCAATTAGGGTTTTTAACCAATCTTGTGCATCCAATAGGTGTGTTTGTGTCATTGGATGATCAATTAGGTCATTTTCGTCCTCCCTAGGCTTATTCTTGTCCAATTAGGGTTTTTAACCAATCTTGTGCATCCAATAGGTGTGTTTATGTCATTGTATTAACATTTAGGTCATTTTGTTCTCCCTAGGCTTATTCTTGTCCAATTAGGGTTTTTAACCAATCTTGTGCATCCAATAGGTGTGTTTGTGTCATTGGATGATCAATTAGGTCATTTTCGTCCTCCCTAGGCATATTCTTGTCCAATTAGGGTTTTTAACCAATCTTGTGCATCCAATAGGTGTGTTTGTGTCATTGGATGATCAATTAGGTCATTTTCTTCCTCCCTAGGCTTATTCTTGTCCAATTAGGGTTTTTAACCAATCTTGTGCATCCAATAAGTTTATTTGTGTTATTGGATTAACATTTAGGTCATATTCGTCCTCCCTAGGCATATTCTTGTCCAATTAGGGTTTTTAACCAATCTTGTGCATCCAATAGGTGTGTTTGTGTCATTGGATGATCAATTAGGTCATTTTCGTCCTCCCTAGGCTTATTCTTGTCCAATTAGGATTTTTTACCAATCTTGTACATCCAATAAGTTCATTTGTGTCATTGGATTAACATTTAGGTCATTTTCGTCCTCCCTAGGCATATTCTTGTCCAATTAGGGTTTTTAACCAATCTTGTGCATCCAATAGGTGTGTTTGTGTCATTGGATGATCAATTAGGTTATTTTCGTCCTCCCTAGGCTTATTCTTGTCCAATTAGGGTTTTTAACTAATCTTGTGCATCCAATAAGTTCATTTGTTTCATTGGATGATCAATTAGGTCATTTTCGTCCTCCTTAGGCATATTCTTGTCCAATTAGGGTTTTTAACCAATCTTGTGCATCCAATAGGTGTGTTTGGGTCATTGGATGATCAATTAGGTCATTTTCGTCCTCCCTAGGCTTATTCTTGTCCAATTAGGATTTTTAACCAATCTTTTACATCCAATAAGTTCATTTGTGTTATTGGATTAACATTTAGGTCATATTCGTCCTCCCTAGGCATATTCTTGTCCAATTAGGGTTTTTAACACATCTTGTGCATCCAATAGGTGTGTTTGTGTCATTGGATGATCAATTAGGTCATTTTCGTCCTCCCTAGGCTTATTCTTGTCCAAATAGGGTTTTTAACCAATCTTGTGCATCCAATAGGTGTGTTTGTGTCATTGGATGATCAATTAGGTCATTTTCGTCCTCCCTATGCTTATTCTTGTCCAATTAGGGTTTTTAACCAATCTTGTTTATCGAATAGGTGTGTTTGTGTCATTGGATTAACATTTAGGTCATTTTCGTCCTCCCTAGGCATATTCTTGTCCAATTAGGGTTTTTAACCAATCTTGTGCATCCAATAGGTGTGTTTGTGTCATTGGATGATCAATTAGGTCATTTTCGTCCTCCCTAGGCATATTCTTGTCCAATTAGGGGTTTTAACCAGTCTTGTGCATCCAATAGGAGTGTTTGTGTCATTGGATGATCAATTAGGTCATTTTCGTCATCCCTAGGCTTATTCTTGTCCAATTAGGGTTTTTAACTAATCTTGTGCATCCAATAAGTTCATTTGTGTCATTGGATGATCAATTAGGTCATTTTCGTCCTCCCTAGGCATATTCTTGTCCAATTAGGGTTTTTAACCAATCTTGTACATCCAATAGGTGTGTTTGTGTCATTGGATGATCAATTAGGTTATTTTCGTCCTCCCTAGGCTTATTCTTGTCCAATTAGGATTTTTAACCAATCTTTTACATCCAATAAGTTCATTTGTGTTATTGGATTAACATTTAGGTCATATTCGTCCTCCCTAGGCATATTCTTGTCCAATTAGGGTTTTTAACACATCTTGTGCATCCAATAGGTGTGTTTGTGTCATTGGATGATCAATTAGGTCATTTTCGTCCTCCCTAGGCTTATTCTTGTCCAATTAGGGTTTTTTACCAATCTTGTACATCCAATAAGTTCATTTGTGTCATTGGATTAACATTTAGGTCATTTTCGTCCTCCCTAGGCATATTCTTGTCCAATTAGGGTTTTTAACCAATCTTGTGCATCCAATAGGTGTGTTTGTGTCATTGGATGATCAATTAGGTTATTTTCGTCCTCCCTAGGCTTATTCTTGTCCAATTAGGGTTTTTAACTAATCTTGTGCATCCAATAAGTTCATTTGTGTCATTGGATGATCAATTAGGTCATTTCCGTCCTCCCTAGGCATATTCTTGTCCAATTAGGGTTTTTAACCAATCTTGTGCATCCAATAGGTGTGTTTGTGTCATTGGATGATCAATTAGGTCATTTTCGTTCTCCCTAGGCTTATTCTTGTCCAATTAGGGTTTTTAACCAATCTTGTACATCCAATAAGTTCATTTGTGTCATTGGATTAACATTAAGGTCATTTTCGTCCTCCCTAGGCATATTCTTGTCCAATTAGGGTTTTTAACCAATCTTGTGCATCCAATAGGTGTGTTTGTGTCATTGGATGATCAATTAGGTCATTGTCGTCCTCCCTAGGCTTATTCATGTCCAATTATGGTTTTTAACCAATCTTGTGCATCCAATAAGTTGAGTTGTGTCATTGGATTAACATTTAGGTCATTTTCGTTCTCCCTAGGCATATTCTTGTCCAATTAGGGTTTTTAACCAATCTTTTGCATCGAATAAGTTCATTTGTGTTATTGGATTAACATTTAGGTCATATTCGTCCTCCCTAGGCATATTCTTGTCCAATTAGGATTTTTAACCAATCTTGTGCATCCAATAGGTGTGTTTGTGTCATTGGATGATCAATTAGGTCATTTTCGTCCTCACTAGGCATATTCTTTTCCAATTAGGGTTTTTAACCAATCTTGTGCATTCAATAGGTGTGTTTGTGTCATTGGATGATCAAGTAGGTCATTTTCGTCATCCCTAGGCTTATTCTTGTCCAATTAGGGTTTTTAACCAATCTTGTGAATCCAATAAGTTCATTAGTGTCATTGGATGATCAATTAGGTCATTTTCGTCCTCCCTAGGCATGTTCTTGTCCAACTAGGGTTTTTAACCAATCTTGTGCATCCAATAGGTGTGTTTGTGTCATTAGATGATCAAGTAGGTCATTTACGTCCTTCCTAGGCTTATTCTTGTCCAATTAGGGTTTTTAACCAATCTTGTGCATCAAATAAGTTGAGTTGTGTCATTGGATTAACATTTAGGTCATTTTCGTTCTCCATAGGCTTGTTCTTGTCCAATTAGGGTTTTTAACAAATCTTGTGCATCCAATAAGTTCATTTGTGTCATTGGATTAACATTTAGGTCATATCCGTCCTCCCTAGGCATATTCTTGTCCAATTAAGGTTTTTAACCAATCTTGTGCATCCAATAGGTATGTTTGTGTCATTGGATGATCAATTAGGTCATTTTCGTCCTCCCTAGGCTTATTCTTGTCCAATTAGGGTTTTTAACCAATCTTGTGCATCCAATAAGTTTGTTTGTGTCATTGAATTAATATTTAGGTCATTTTCGTCCTCCCTAGGCATATTCTTTGTCCAATTAGGGTTTTTAACCAATCTTGTGCATCCAATTGGTGTGTTTGTGTCATTGGATGATCAATTAGGTCATTTTCGTCCTCCCTAGGCATATTCTTGTCCAATTATGGTTTTTAACCAATCTTGTGCATCCAATAGGTGTGTTTGTGTCATTGGATGATCAATTAGGTCATTTTCGTCCTCCCTTGGCATATTCTTGTCCAATTAGGGTTTTTAACCAATCTTGTGCATCCAATAAGTTCATTTGTGTCATTGGATTAACATTTAGGTCATTTTCGTCCTCCCTAGGCATATTCTTGTCCAATTAGGGTTTTTAACCAATCTTGTGCATCCAATAGGTGTGTTTGTGTCATTGGATGATCAATTAGGTTATTTTCGTCCTCCCTAGGCTTATTCTTGTCCAATTAGGGTTTTTAACCAATCTTGTGCATCCAACAAGTTGAGTTGTGTCATTGGATTAACATTTAGGTCATTTTCGTCCTCCCTAGGCTTATTCTTGTCCAATTAGGGTTTTTAACCAATCTTGTGCATCCAATAGGTGTGTTTGTGTCATTGGATGATCAATTAGGTCATTTTCGTCCTCCATAGGCTTATTCTTGTCCAATTAGGGTTTTTAACCAATCTTGTGCATCCAATAAGTTGAGTTGTGTCATTGGATTAACATTTAGGTCATTTCCAACCACCCTAGGCTTATTCTTATCCAATTAGGGTTTTTAACCAATCTTGTGCATCCAATAAGTTCATTTGTGTCATTGGAATAACATTTAGGTCATTTTCGTCCTCCCTAGGCATATTCTTGTCCAATTAGGGTTTTTAACCAATCTTGTGCATCCAATAGGTGTGTTTGTGTCATTGGATGATCAATTAGGTTATTTTCGTCCTCCCTAGGCTTATTCTTGTCCAATTAGGGTTTTTAACCAATCTTGTGCATCCAATAAGTTGAGTTGTGTCATTGGATTAACATTTAGGTCATTTTCGTTCTCCCTAGGCTTATTCTTGTCCAATTAGGGTTTTTAACCAATCTTGTGCATCCAATAAGTTCATTTGTGTTATTGGATTAACATTTAGGTCATATTCGTCTTCCCTATGCATATTCTTGTCCAATTAGGGTTTTTAACCAATCTTGTGCATCCAATAGGTGTGTTTGTGTCATTGGATGATCAATTAGGTCATTTTCGTCCTCCCTAGGCATATTCTTGTCCAATTAGGGTTTTTAACCAATCTTGTGCATCCAATAGGTGTGTTTGTGTCATTGGATGATCAATTAGGTCATTTACGTCCTCCCTAGGCATATTCTTGTCTAATTAGGGTTTTTAACCAATCTTGTGCATCCAATAGGTGTGTTTGTGTCATTGGATGATCAATTAGGTCATTTTCGTCCTCCCTAGGCATATTCTTGTCCAATTAGGGTTTTTAACCAATCTTGTGCATCCAATAGGTGTGTTTGTGTCATTGGATGATCAATTAGGTCATTTACGTCCTCCCTAGGCTTATTCTTGTCCAATTAGGGTTTTTAACCAATCTTGTGCATCCAATAACTTTGTTTGTGTCATTGAATTAATATTTAGGTCATTTTCGTCCTCCCTAGGCATATTCTTGTCCAATTAGGGTTTTTAACCAATCTTGTGCGTCCAATAGGTGTGTTTGTGTCATTGGATGATCAATTAGGTCATTTACGTCCTACCTAGGCTTATTCTTGTCCAATTAGGGTTTTTAACCAATCTTGTGCATCCAATAACTTTGTTTGTGTCATTGAATTAATATTTAGGTCATTTACGTCCTCCCTAGGCATATTCTTGTCCAATTAGGGTTTTTAACCAATCTTGTGCATCCAATAGGTGTGTTTGTGTCATTGGATGATCAATTAGGTCATTTACGTCCTCCCTAGGCTTATTCTTGTCCAATTAGGGTTTTTAACCAATCTTGTGCATCCAATAACTTTGTTTGTGTCATTGAATTAATATTTAGGTCATTTTCGTACTCCATAGGCATATTCTTGTCCAATTAGGGTTTTTAACCAATCTTGTGCATCCAATAGGTGTGTTTGTGTCATTGGATGATCAATTAGGTCATTTACGTCCTCCCTAGGCTTATTCTTGTTCAATTAGGGTTTTTAACCAATCTTGTGCATCCAATAACTTTGTTTGTGTCATTGAATTAATATTTAGGTCATTTACGTCCTCCCTAGGCATATTCTTGTCCAATTAGGGTTTTTAACCAATCTTGTGCATCCAATAGGTGTGTTTGTGTCATTGGATGATCAATTAGGTCATTTTCGTCCTCCCTAGGCTTATTCTTGTCCAATTAGGGTTTTTAACCAATCTTGTACATCTAATAAGTTCATTTGTGTCATTGGATTAACATTTAGGTCATTTTCGTCCTCCCTAGGCATATTCTTGTCCGATTAGGGTTTTTAACCGATCATGTGCATCCAATAGGTGTGTTTGTGTCATTGGATGATCAATTAGGTCATTTACGTCCTCCCTAGGCTTATTCTTGTCCAATTAGGGTTTTTAACCAATCTTGTGCATCCAATAACTTTGTTTGTGTCATTGAATTAATATTTAGGTCATTTTCGTCCTCCCTAGGCATATTCTTGTCCAATTAGGGTTTTTAACCAATCTTGTGCATCCAATAGGTGTGTTTGTGTCATTGGATGATCAATTAGGTCATTTACGTCCTCCCTAGGCTTATTCTTGTCCAATTAGGGTTTTTAACCAATCTTGTGCATCCAATAACTTTGTTTGTGTCATTGAATTAATATTTAGGTCATTTACGTCCTCTCTAAGGCATATTCTTGGCCAATTAGGGTTTTTAACCAATCTTGTGCATCCAATAGGTGTGTTTGTGTCATTGGATGATCAATTAGGTTATTTTCGTCCTCCCTAGGCTTATTCTTGTCCAATTAGGGTTTTTAACCAATCTTGTACATCTAATAAGTTCATTTGTGTCATTGGATTAACATTTAGGTCATTTTCGTCCTCCCTAGGCATATTCTTGTCCAATTAGGGTTTTTAACCAATCTTGTGCATCCAATAGGTGTGTTTGTGTCATTGGATGATCAATTAGGTCATTTTCTTCCTCCCTATGCATATTCTTGTCCAATTAGGGTTTTTAATGAATCTTGTGCATCCAATTGGTGTGTTTGTGTCATTGGATGATCAATTAGGTCATTTTCGTCCTCCCTAGGCTTATTCTTGTCCAATTAGGGTTTTTAACCGATCTTGTGCATCCAATAGGTGTGTTTGTGTCATTGGATGATTAATTAGGTCATTTTCGTCCTCCCTAGGCATATTCTTGTCCAATTAGGGTTTTTAACCAATCTTGTGCATCCAATAGGTGTGTTTGTGTCATTGGATGATCAATTAGGTCATTTTCGTCCTCCCTAGGCATATTCTTGTCCAATTAGGGTTTTTAACCAATCTTGTGCATCCAATAGGTGTGTTTGTGTCATGTGATGATCAATTAGGTCATTTTCGTCCTCCCTAGGCTTATTCTTGTCCAATTAGGGTTTTTAACCAATCTTGTGCATCCAATAGGTGTGTTTGTGTCATTGGATGATCAATTAGGTCATTTTCGTCCTCCCTAGGCATATTCTTGTCCAATTAGGGTTTTTAACCAATCTTGTGCATCCAATAAGTTGAGTTGTGTCATTGGATTAACATTTAGGTCATTTTCATCCTCCTTAGGCTTATTCTTGTCCAATTAGGGTTTTTAACCAATCTTGTGCATCCAATAGGTGTGTTTGTGTCATTGGATGATCAATTAGGTCATTTTCGTCCTCCCTAGGCATATTCTTGTCCAATTAGGGTTTTTAACCAATCTTGTGCATCCAATAAGTTGAGTTGTGTCATTGGATTAACATTTAGGTCATTTTCGTCCTCCCTAGGCTTATTCTTGTCCAATTAGGGTTTTTAACCAATCTTGTGCATCCAATCAGTTCATTTGTGTCATTGGATTAACATTTAGGTCATTTTCGTCCTCCATAGGCATATTCTTGTCCAATTAGAGTTTTAGACCAATCTTGTGCATCCAATAGGTGTGTTTGTGTCATTGGATGATCAATTAGGTTATTTTCGTCCTCCCTAGGCTTATTCTTGTCCAATTAGGGTTTTTAACTAATCTTGTGCATCCAATAAGTTCATTTGTGTCATTGGATGATCAATTAGGTCATTTTCGTCCTCTCTAGGCATACTCTTGTCCAATTAGGGTTTATAACCTATCTTGTGCATCCAATAGGTGTGTTTGTGTCATTGGATGATCAATTAGGTCATTTTCGTCCTCCCTAGGCTTATTCTTGTCCAATTAGGGTTTTTAACCAATCTTGTGCATCCAATAGGTGTGTTTGTGTCATTGGATGATCAATTAGGTCATTTTCGTCCTCCCTAGG
This sequence comes from Cicer pinnatifidum, assembly GCA_037974775.1. Taxonomy (NCBI): domain Eukaryota; kingdom Viridiplantae; phylum Streptophyta; class Magnoliopsida; order Fabales; family Fabaceae; genus Cicer; species Cicer pinnatifidum. Next base: position 71,518 of record JBBPBR010001790.1, read on the forward strand.
CATATTCTTGTCCAATTAGGGTTTTTAACCAATCTTGTGCATCCAATAGGTGAGTTTGTGTCGTAGGATGATCAATTAGGTTATTTTCATCCTCCCTATGCTTATTCTTGTCCAATTAGGGTTTTTTAACCAATCTTGTGCATCTAATAAGTTCATTTGTGTCATTGGATGATCAATTAGGTCATTTTCGTCCTCCCTAGGCTTATTCTTGTCCAATTAGGGTTTTTAACCAATCTTGTGCATCCAATAGGTGTGTTTGTGTCATTGGATGATCAATTAGGTCATTTTCGTCCTCCCTAGGCTTATTCTTGTCCAATTAGGGTTTTTTACCAATCTTGTGCATCCAATAGGTGTGTTTGTGTCATTGGATGATCAATTAGATCATTTTCGTCCTGCCTAGGCTTATTCTTGTCCAATTAGGGTTTTTACCCAATCTTGTGCATCCAATAAGTTGAGTTGTGTCATTGGATTAACATTTAGGTCATTTTCGTTCTCCCTAGGCTTATTCTTGTCCAATTAGGGTTTTTAACCAATCTTGTGCATCCAATAGGTGTGTTTGTGTCATTGGATGATCAATTAGGTCATGTTCGTCCTCCCTAGGCATATTCTTGTCCAATTAGGGTTTTTAACCAATCTTGTGCATCCAATAGGTGTGTTTGTGTCATTGGATGATCAATTAGGTCATTTTCGTTCTCCCTAGGCTTATTCTTATCCAATTAGGGTTTTTAATCAATCTTGTGCATCCAATAAGTTGAGTTGTGTCATTGGATTAACATTTAGGTCATTTTCGTTCTCCTTACGCTTATTCTTGTCCAATTAGGGTTTTTAACCAATCTTGTGCATCCAATAGGTGTGTTTGTGTCATTGGATGATCAATTAGGTCATTTACGTCCTCCCTAGGCTTATTCTTGTCCAATTAGGGTTTTTAACCAATCTTGTGCATCCAATAACATTGTTTGTGTCATTGAATTAATATTTAGGTCATTTTCGTCCTCCCTAGGCATATTCTTGTCCAATTAGGGTTTTTAACCAATCTTGTGCATCCGATAGGTGTGTTTGTGTCATTGGATGATCAATTAGGTGATTTTCGTCTTCCCAATGCATATTCTTGTCCAATTAGGGTTTTTAACGAATCTTGTGCATCCAATAGGTGTGTTTGTGTCATTGGATGATCAATTAGGTCATTTTCGTCCTCCCTAGGCATATTCTTGTCCAATTAGGGTTTTTAACCAATCTTGTGCATCCAATAGGTGTGTTTGTGTCATTGGATGATCAATTAGGTCATTTTCGTCCTCCCTAGGCTTATTCTTGTCCAATTAGGATTTTTAACCAATCTTGTACATCCAATAAGTTCATTTGTGTCATTGGATTAACATTTAGGTCATTTTCATCCTCCCTAGGCATATTCTTGTCCAATTAGGGTTTTTAACCAATCTTGTGCATCCAATAGGTGTGTTTGTGTCATTGGATGATCAATTAGGTCATTTTCTTCCTCCCTAGGCATATTCTTGTCTAGTTAGGGTTTTTAACCAATCTTGTGCATCCAATAGGTGTGTTTGTGTCATTGGATGATCAATTAGGTCATTTTCGTCCTCCCTAGGCATATTCTTGTCCAATTAGGGTTTTTAACCAATCTTGTGCATCCAATAGGTGTGTTTGTGTCATTGGATGATCAATTAGGTCATTTTCGTCCTCCCTAGGCTTATTCTTGTCCAATTAGGGTTTTTAACCAATCTTGTGCATCCAATAAGTTAAGTTGTGTCATTGGATTAACATTTAGGTCATTTACGTTCTCCCTACGCTTATTCTTGTCCAATTAGGGTTTTTAACCAATCTTGTGCATCCAATAGGTGTGTTTGTGTCATTGGATGATCAATTAGGTCATTTTCGTCCTCCCTAGGCATATTCTTGTCCAATTAGGGTTTTTAACCAATCTTGTGCATCCAATAGGTGTGTTTGTGTCATTGGATGATCAATTAGGTCATTTTCGTCCTCCCTAGGCATATTCTTGTCCAATTAGGGTTTTTAACCAATCTTGTGCATCCAATAGGTTTGTTTGTGTCATTGGATGAACAATTAGGTCATTTTCGTCCTCCCTAGGCTTATTCTTGTCCAATTAGGGTTTTTAACCAATCTTGTGCATCCAATAAGTTGAGTTGTGTCATTGGATTAACATTTAGGTCATTTTCATTCTCCCTAGGCTTATTATTGTCGAATTAGGTTTTTAACCATTCTTGTGCATCCAATAAGTTTATTTGTGTCATAGGATGATCAATCAGGTCATTTTCCTCCTCCCTAGGCTTATTCTTGTCCAATTAGGGTCTTTAACCAATCTTGTGCATCCAATAACTTTGTTTGTGTCATTGAATTAATATTTAGGTCATTTTCGTCCTCCCTAGGCATATTCTTGTCCAATTAGGGTTTTTAACCAATCTTGTGCATCCAATAGGTGTGTTTGTGTCATTGGATGATCAATTAGGTCATTTTCGTCCTCCCTAGGCTTATTCTTGTCCAATTAGGGTTTTTAACCAATCTTGTGCATCCAATAAGTTCATTTGTGTCATTGGATTAACATTTAGGTCATTTTCGTCCTCCCTAGGCATATTCTTGTCCAATTAGGGTTTTTGACCAATCTTGTGCATCCAATAGGTGTGTTTGTGTCATTGGATGATCAATTAGGTCATTTTCGTCCTCCCTAGGATTATTCTTGTCCAGTTAGGGTTTTTAACAAATCTTGTGCATCCTATAAGTTCATTTGTGTTATTGGATGATCAATTAGGTAATTTTCGTCCTCCCTAGGCATATTCTTGTCCAACTAGGGTTTTTAACCAATCTTGTGCATCCAATAGGTGTGTTTGTGTCATTGGATGATCAATTAGGTCATTTACGTCCTTCCTAGGCTTATTCTTGTCCAATTAGGGTTTTTAACCAATCTTGTGCATCAATTAAGTTGAGTGGTGTCATTGGATTAACATTTAGGTCATTTTCGTTCTCCCTAGGCTTGTTCTTGTCCAATTATGTTTTTTAACAAATCTTGTGCATCCAATAAGTTCATTTGTGTCATTGGATTAACATTTAGGTCATATCCGTCCTCCCTAGGCATATTCTTGTCCAATTAGGGTTTTTAACCAATCTTGTGCATCCAATAAGTTCATTTGTGTCATTGGATTAACATTTAGGTCATATTCGTCCTCCCTAGGCATATTCTTGTCCAACTAGGATTTTTAACCAATCTTGTGCATCCAATAGGTGTGTTTGTGTCATTGGATGATCAATTAGGTCATTTTCGTCCTCACTAGGCATATTCTTGTCCAACTAGGGTTTTTAACCAATCTTGTGCATCCAATAGGTGTGTTTGTGTCATTGGATGATCAAGTAGGTCATTTTCGTCATCCCTAGGCTTATTCTTGTCCAATTAGGGTTTTTAACCAATCTTGTGCATCCAATAAGTTCATTAGTGTCATTGGATGATCAATTAGGTCATTTTCGTCCTCCCTAGGCATGTTCTTGTCCAACTAGTGTTTTTAACCTATCTTGTGCATCCAATAGGTGTGTTTGTGTCATTGGATGATCAATTAGGTCATTTACGTCCTTCCTAGGCTTATTCTTGTCCAATTAGGGTTTTTAACCAATCTTGTGCATCAAATAAGTTGAGTTGTGTCATTGGATTAACATTTAGGTCATTTTCGTTCTCCCTAGGCTTGTTCTTGTCCAATTAGGGTTTTTAACAAATCTTGTGCATCCAATAAGTTCATTTGTGTCATTGGATTAACATTTAGGTCATATCCGTCCTCCCTAGGCATATTCTTGTCCAATTAGGGTTTTTAACCAATCTTGTGCATCCAATAGGTGTGTTTGTGTCATTGGATGATCAATTAGGTCATTTTCGTTCTCCCTAGGCTTATTCTTGTCCAATTAGGGTTTTTAACCAATCTTGTGCATCCAATAAGTTCATTTGTGTTATTGGATTAACATTTAGATCATATTCTTCCTCCCTAGGCATATTCTTGTCCAATTAGGGTTTTTAACCAATCTTGTGCATCCAATAGGAGTATTTGTGTCATTGGATGATCAATTAGGTCATTTTCGTCCTTCCTAGGCATATTCTTGTCCAATTAGGGTTTTTAACCAATCTTGTGCATCCAATAGGTGTGTTTATCTCATTGGATGATCAATTAGGTCACTTTGATCCTCCCTAGGCTTATTCTTGTCCAATTATGGTTTTTAACCAATCTTGTGCATCCAATAGGAGTGTTTGTGTCATTGAATGATCAGATTAGGTCATTTTCGTCCTCCCTAGGCATATTCTTGTCCAATTAGGGTTTTTAACCAATCTTGTGCATCCAATAGGTGTGTTTGTGTCAATGGATGATCAATTAGGTCATTTTCGTCCTCCCTAAGCTTATTCTTGTCCAATTAGGGTTTTTAACCAATCTTGTGCATCCAATAGGTGTGTTTGTGTCATTGGATGATCAATTAGGTCATTTTCGTCCTCCCTATGCATATTCTTGTCCAATTAGGGTTTTTAACCAATCTTGTGCATCCAATAGGTGTGTTTGTGTCATTGGATGATCAATTAGGTCATTTTAGTCCTCCTTAGGCTTATTCTTGTCCAATTAGGGTTTTTAACCAATCTTGTGCATCCAATAGGTGTGTTTGTGTCATTGGATGATCAATTAGGTCATTTTCGTCCTCCCTAGGCATATTCTTGTCCAATTAGGGTTTTTAACCAATCTTGTGCATCCAATAGGTGTGTTTGTGTCATTGGATGATCAATTAGGTCATTTTCGTCCTCCCTAGGCTTATTCTTGTCCAATTAGGGTTTTTAACCAATCTTGTGCATCCTATAGGTGTGGTTGTGTCATTGGATGATCAATTAGGTCATTTTCGTCCTCCCTATGCTTATTCTTGTCCAACTAGGGTTTTTAACCAATCTTGTGCATCCAATAAGTTTGTTTGTGTCATTGAATTAATATTTAGGTGACTTTCGTCCTCCCTAGGCATATTCTTGTCCAATTAGGGTTTTTAACCAATCTTGTGCATCCAATAGGTGTGTTTGTGTCATTGGATGATCAATTAGGTCATTTTCGTCCTCCCTAGGCATATTCTTGTCCAATTAGGGTTTTTAACCAATCTTGTGCATCCAATAGGTGTGTTTGTGTCATTGGATGATCAATTAGGTCATTTTCGTCCTCCCTAGGCTTATTCTTGTCCAATTAGGGTTTTTAACCAATCTTGTGCATCCAATAAGTTCATTAGTGTAATTGGATGATCAATTAGGTCATTTTCGTCCTCCCTAGGCATGTTCTTGTCCAACTAGGGTTTTTAACCAATCTTGTGCATCCAATAGGTGTGTTTGTGTCATTGGATGATCAATTAGGTCATTTTCGTCCTCCCTAGGCTTATTCTTGTCAAATTAGGGTTTTTAACCAATCTTGTGCATCCAATAACGTTGTTTGTGTCATTGAATTAATATTTAGGTCATTTTCGTCCTCCCTAGGCATATTCTTGTCCAATTAGGGTTTTTAACCAATCTTGTGCATCCAATAGGTGTGTTTGTGTCATTGGATGATCAATTAGGTCATTTTCGTCCTCCCTAGGCTTATTCTTGTCCAATTAGGGTTTTTAACCAATCTTGTGCATCCAATAGGTGTGTTAGTGTTATTGGAAGATCAATTAGGTCATTTTCGTCCTCCCTAGGCTTATTCTTGTCCAATTAGGGTTTTTAACCAATCTTGTGCATCCAATAGGTGTGTTTGTGTCATTGGATGATCAATTAGGTCATTTTCGTCCTCCCTAGGCTTATTCTTGTGCAATTAGGATTTTTAACCAATCTTGTGCATGCAATAAGTTCATTTGTGTCATTGAATGATCAATTAGGTCATTTTCGTCCTCCCTAGGCTTATTCTTGTCCAATTAGGGTTTTTAACCAATCTTGTGCATCCAATAGGTGTGTTTGTGTCATTGGATGATCAATTAGGTCATTTTCGTCCTCCCTAGGCTTATTCTTGCCCAATTAGGGTTTTTAACCAATCTTGTGCATCCAATAAATTCATTTGTGTCATTGGATTAACATTTAGGTCATTTTCGTCCTCCATAGGCATATTCTTCTCCAATTAGGGTTTTTAACCATTCTTGTGCTTCCAATAGGTGTGTTTGTGTCATTGGATGATCAATTAGGTCATTTTCGTCCTCACTAGGCTTATTCTTGTCCAATTAGGGTTTTTAACCAATCTTGTGCATCCAATAGGTTTGTTTGTGTCATTGGATGATCAATTAGGTCATTTTCGTCCTCCCTAGGCTTATTCTTGTCCAATTAGGGTTTTTATCCAATCTTGTGCATCCAATAACTTTGTTTGTGTCATTGAATTAATATTTAGGTCATTTTCGTCCTCCCTAGGCATATTCTTGTCCAATTAGGGTTTTTAACCAATCTTGTGCATCCAATAGGTGTGTTTGTGTCAATGGATGATCAATTAGGTCATTTTCGTCCTCCGTAAGCTTATTCTTGTCCAATTAGGGTTTTTAACCAATCTTGTGCATCCAATAAGTTCATTAGTGTCATTGGATGATTAATTAGGTCATTTTCGTCCTCCCTAGGGATGTTCTGGTCCAACTATGGTTTTTAACCAATCTTGTGCATCCAATAGGTGTGTTTGTGTCATTGGATGATCAATTAGGTCATTTTCGTCCTCCCTAGGCTTATTCTTGTCCAATTAGGGTTTTTAACCAATCTTGTGCATCCAATAAGTTGAGTTGTGTAATTGGATTAACATTTAGGTCATTTTCATTCTCCCTAGGCTTATTCTTGTCCAATTAGGGTTTTTAACCAATCTTGTGCATCCAATAGGTGTGTTTGTGGCATTGGATGATCAATTAGGTCAATTTCGTCCTCCCTAGGCTTATTCTTGTCCAATTAGGGTTTTTAACCAATCTTGTGCATCCAATAAGTTGAGTGTGTCATTGGATTAACATTTAGGTCATTTTCGTCCTCACTAGGCTTATTCTTGTCCAATTAGGGTTTTTAACCAATCTTGTGCATCCAATAGGTGTGTTTGTGTCATTGGATGATCAATTAGGTCATTTTCGTCCTCCCTAGGCTTATTCTTGTCCAATTAGGGTTTTTAACCAATCTTGTGCATCCAATAGGTGTGTTTGTGTCATTGGATGATCAATTAGGTTATTTTCGTCCTTCCTAGGCATATTCTTGTATAATTAGGGTTTTTAACCAGTCTTGTGCATCCAATAGGTGTGTTTGTGTCATTGAATGATCAATTAGGTCATTTTCGTTCTTCGAAGGCTTATTCTTGTCCAATTAGGGTTTTAAACCAATCTTGTGCATCCAATATGTTTATTTGTGTCATTGGATTAACATTTAGGTCATTTTCGTCCTCCCTAGGCATATTCTTGTCCAATTAGGGTTTTTAACCAATCTTGTGCATCCAATAGGTGTGTTTGTGTCATTGGATGATCAATTAGGTCATTTTCGTCCTCCCTAGGCTTATTCTTGTCCAATTAGGGTTTTTAACCAATCTTGTGCATCCAATAAGTTTGTTTATGTCATTAAATTAATATTTTGGTCATTTTCGTCCTCCCTAGGCATATTCTTGTCCAATTAGGGTTTTTAACCAATCTTGTGCATCCAATAGGTGTGTTTGTGTCATTGGATGATCAATTAGGTCATTTTCGTCCTCCCTAGGCTTATTCTTGTCCAATTAGGGTTTTTAACCAATCTTGTGCATCCAATAGGTGTGTTTGTGTCATTGGATGATTAATTAGGTCATTTTCATCCTCCCTAGGCTTATTCTTGTCCAATTAGGGTTTTTAACCAATCTTGTGCATCCAATAAGTTCATTTGTGTCATTGGATTAACATTAAGGTCATTTTCGTCTTCCCTAGGCATATTCTTGTCCAATTAGGGTTTTTAACCAATCTTGTGCATCCAACAGGTGTGTTTGTGTCATTCGATGATCAATTAGGTCATTTTCGTCCTCCCTAGGCATATTCTTGTCCAATTAGGGTTTTTAACCAATCTTGTGCATCCAATAGGTGTGTTTGTGTCATTGGATGATCAATTAGGTCATTTTCGTCCTCCCTAGGCTTATTCTTGTCCAATTAGGGTTTTTAACCAATCTTGTGCATCCAATAAGTGTGTTTGTGTCATTGAATTAATAGTTAGGTCATTTTCGTCCTCCCTAGGCATATTCTTGTCCAATTAGGGTTTTTAACCAATCTTGTGCATCCAATAGGTGTGTTTGTGTCATTGGATGATCAATTAGGTCATTTTCGTCCTCCCTAGGCTTATTCTTGTCCAATTAGGGTTTTTAACCAATCTTGAGCATCTAATAGGTGTGTTTGTGTCATTGGATGATCAATTAGGTCATTTTCGTCCTCCCTAGGCTTATTCTTGTCCAATTAGGGTTTTTAACCAATCTTGTGCATCCAATAGGTGTGTTTGTGTCATTGGATGATCAATTAGGTCATTTTCGTCCTCCCTAGGCTTATTCTTGTCCAATTAGGGTTTTTAACCAATCTTGTGCATCCAATAACTTTGAATGTGTCATTGAATTAATATTTAGGTCATTTTCGTCCTCCCTAGGCATATTCTTGTCCAACTAGGGTTTCAAACCAATCTTGTGCATCCAATAGGTGTGTTTGTGTCATTGGATGATCAATTAGGTCATTTTCGTCCTCTCTAGGCTTATTCTTGTCCAATTAGGGTTTTTAACCAATCTTGTGCATCCAATAGGTGTGTTTGTGTCATTGGATGATCAATTAGGTCATTTTCGTTCTCCCTAGGCTTATTCTTGTCCAATTAGGGTTTTTAACCAATCTTATGCATCCAATATGTTCATTTGTGTTATTGGATTAACATTTAGGTCATATTCGTGCTCCCTAGGCATATTCTTGTCCAATTTGGGTTTTTAACCAATCTTGTGCATCCAATAGGTGTGTTTGTGTCATTGGATGATCAATTAGGTCATTTTCGTCCTCCCTAGGCATATTCTTGTCCAATTAGGGTTTTTAACCAATCTTGTGCATCCAATAGGTGTGTTTGTGTCATTGGATGATCAATTAGGTCATTTTCGTCCTCCCTAGGCTTATTCTTGTCCAATTAGGGTTTTTAACCAATCTTGTGCATCCAATAACTTTGTTTGTGTCATTGAATTAATATTTAGGTCATTTTCGTCCTCCCTAGGCATATTCTCTTCCAATTAGGGTTTTAACCAATCTTGTGCATCCAATAGGTGTGTTTGTGTCATTGGATGATCAATTAGGTCATTTTCGTCCTCCCTAGGCATATTCTTGTCCAATTAGGGTTTTTAACCAATCTTGTGCATCCAATAGGTGTGTTTGTGTCATTGGATGATCAATTAGGTCATTTTCGTCCTTCCTTGGCATATTCTTGTCCAATTAGGGTTTTTAACCAGTCTTGTGCATCCAATAGGTGTGTTTGTGTCATTGGATGATCAATTAGGTCATTTTCGTCCTCCCAAGGCTTATTCTTGTCCAATTAGGGTTTTTAACCAATCTTGTGCATCCAATAGGTGTCTTTGTGTCATTCGATGATCAATTAGGTCATTTTCGTCCTCCCTAGGCATATTCTTGTCAAATTAGGTTTTTTAACCAATCTTGTGCATCCAATAGGTGTGTTTGTGTCATTGGATGATCAATTAGGTCATTTTCGTCCTTCCTTGGCATATTCTTGTCCAATTAGGGTTTTTAACAAGTCTTGTGCATCCAATAGGTGTGATTGTGTCATTGGATGATCCATTAGGTCATTTTCGTCCTCCCTAGGCTTATTCATGTCCAATTAGGGTTTTTAACCAATCTTGTGCATCCAATAACTTTGTTTGTATCATTGAATTAATATTTAGGTCATTTTCCTCCTCCCTAGGCATATTCTTGTCCAATTAGGGTTTTTAACCAATCTTGTGCATCCAATAGGTGTGTTTGTGTCATTGGATGATCAATTAGGTCATTTTCGTCCTCCCTAGGCATATTCTTGTCCAATTAGGGTTTTTAACCAATCTTGTGCATCCAATAGGTGTGTTTGTGGCAATGGATGATCAATTAGGTCATTTTTGTCCTCCCTAGGCTTATTCCTGTCCAATTAGGCTTTTTAACCAATCTTGTGCATCCAATAGGTGTGTTTGTGTCATTGGATGATCAATTAGGTCCTTTTCGTCCTCCCTAGGCTTATTCTTGTCCAATTAGAGTTTTTAACCAATCTTGTGCATCCAATAAGTTTGTTTGTTTCATTGAATTAATATTTAGGTCATTTTCGTCCTCCCGAGGCATATTCTTGTCCAATTAAGAATTTTAACCAATCTTGTGCATCCAATAGGTGTGTTTGTGTCATTGGATGATCAATTAGGTTATTTTCGTCCTCCCTAGGCTTATTCTTGTCCAATTAGGGTTTTTAACCAATCTTGTGCATCCAATAGGTGTGTTTGTGTCATTGGATGATAATTAGGTCATTTTCATTCTCCCTAGGCATATTCTTGTCCAATTAGGGTTTTTAACCAATCTTGTGCATCCAATAGGTGTGTTTGTGTCATTGGATGATCAATTAGGTCATTTACGTCCTCCCTAGGCTTATTCTTGTCCAATTAGGGTTTTTAACCAATCTTGTGCATCCAATAACTTTGTTTGTGTTATTGAATTAATATTAAGGTCATTTTCGTCCTCCCTAGGCATATTCTTGTCCAATTAGGGTTTTTAACCAATCTTGTGCATCCAATAGGTGTGTTTGTGTCATTGGATGATCAATTAGGTCATTTTCGTCCTCCCTAGGCTTATTCTTGTCCAATTAGGGTTTTTAACCAATCTTGTGCATCCAATAGGTGTGTTTGTGTCATTGGATGATCAATTAGGTCATTTACGTCCTCCCTAGGCTTATTCTTGTCCAATTAGGGTTTTTAACCAATCTTGTGCATCCAATAACTTTGTTTGTGTCATTGAATTAATATTTAGGTCACTTTCGTCCTCCCTAGGCATATTCTTGTCCAATTAGGGTTTTTAACCAATCTTGTGCATCCAATAGGTGTGTTTGTGTCATTGGATGATCAATTAGGTCATTTTCGTCCTCCCTATGCTTATTCTTGTCCAACTAGGGTTTTTAACCAATCTTGTGCATCCAATAAGTTTGTTTGTGTCATTGAATTAATATTTAGGTGACTTTCGTCCTCCCTAGGCATATTCTTGTCCAATTAGGGTTTTTAACCAATCTTGTGCATCCAATAGGTGTGTTTGTGTCATTGGATGATCAATTAGGTCATTTACGTCCTCCCTAGGCCTATTCTTGTCCAATTAGGGTTTTTAACCAATCTTGTGCATCCAATAGGTGTGTTTGTGTCATTGAATTAATATTTAGGTCATTTTCGTCCTCCCTAGGCATATTCTTGTCCAATTAGGGTTTTTAACCAATCTTGTGCATCCAATAGGTGTGTTTGTGTCATTGAATTAATAAGTAGATCATTTTCGTCATCCCTAGGCTTATTCTTGTCCAATTAGGGTTTTTAACCAATCTTGTGCATCCAATAAGTTCATTAGTGTCATTGGATGATCAATTAGGTCATTTTCGTCCTCCCTAGGCATGTTCTTGTCCAACTAGTGTTTTTAACCTAACTTGTGCATCCAATAGGTGTGTTTGTGTCATTGGATGATCAATTAGGTCATTTACGTCCTTCCTAGGCTTATTCTTGTCCAATTAGGGTTTTTAACCAATCTTGTGCATCAAATAAGTTGGGTTGTGTCATTGGATTAACATTTAGGTCATTTTCGTTCTCCCTAGGCTTGTTCTTGTCCAATTAGGGTTTTTAACAAATCTTGTTCATCCTATAAGTTCATTTGTGTCATTGGATTAACATTTAGGTCATATCTGTCCTCCCTAGGCATATTCTTGTCCAATTAGGGTTTTTAACCAATCTTGTGCATCCAATAGGTGTGTTTGTGTCATTGGATGATCAATTAGGTCATTTTCGTCCCCCCTAGGCTTATTTGTGCATCCAATAAGTTTGTTTGTGTCATTGAATTAATATTTAGGTCATTTTCGTCCTCCCTAGGCATATTCTTTGTCCAATTAGGGTTTTTAACCAATCTTGTGCATCCAATTGGTGTGTTTGTGTCATTGGATGATCAATTAGGTCATTTTCGTCCTCCCTAGGCATATTCTTGTCCAATTATGGTTTTTAACCAATCTTGTGCATCCAATAGGTGTGTTTGTGTCATTGGATGATCAATTAGGTCATTTTCGTCCTCCCTTGGCATATTCTTGTCCAATTAGGGTTTTTAACCAATCTTGTGCATCCAATAGGTGTATTTGTGTCATTGGATGATCAATTAGGTTATTTTCGTCCTCCCTAGGCTTATTCTTGTCCAATTAGGGTTTTTAACTTATCTTGTGCATCCAATTGGTGTGTTTGTGTCATTGGATGATCAATTAGGTCATTTTCGTCCTCCCTAGGCATATTCTTGTCCAATTAGGGTTTTTAACCAATCTTGTGCATCCAATAGGTGTGTTTGTGTCATTGGATGATCAATTAGGTCATTTTCGTCCTCCCTAGGCTTATTCTTGTCCAATTAGGGTTTTTAACCAATCTTGTGCATCCAATAAGTTGAGTTGTGTCATTGGATTAACATTTAGGTCATTTTCGTCCTCCCTAGGCTTATTCTTATCAAATTAGGGTTTTTAACCAATCTTGTGCATCCAATATGTTCATTTGTGTCATTGGATTAACATTTAGGTCATTTTCGTCCTCCCTAGGCTTATTCTTGTCCAATTAGGGTTTTTAACCAATCTTGTGCATCCAATAAGTTCATTTGTGTCATTGGATTAACATTTAGCTCATTTTCGTCCTCCCTAGGCATATTCTTATCCAATTAGGGTTTTTAACCAATCTTGTGCATCCAATAAGTTGAGTTGTGTCATTGAATTAATATTTAGGTCATTTTCGTCCTTCCTAGGCATATTCTTGTCCAATTAGGGTTTTTAACCAGTCTTGTGCATCCAATAGGTGTGTTTGTGTCATTGGATGATCAATTAGGTTATTTTCGTCCTTCCTAGGCTTATTCTTGTCCAATTAGGGTTTTTAACCAATCTTGTGCATCCAATAGGTGTGTTTGTGTCATTGGATGACCAATTAGGTCATTTTCTTCCATCCTAGGCATATTCTTGTCCAATTAGGGTTTTTAACCAATCTTGTGCATCCATTAGGTGTGTTTGTGGCAATGGATGATCAATTAGGTCATTTTCGTCCTCCCTAGGCTTATTCTTGTCCAATTAGGGTTTTTAACCAATCTTGTGCATCCAATAGGTGTGTTTGTGTCATTGGATGATCAATTAGGTCATTTTCGTCCTCCCTAGGCTTATTCTTGTCCAATTAGGGTTTTTAACCAATCTTGTGCATCCAATAGGTGTGTTTGTGTCATTGGATGATCAATTAGGTCATTTTCGTCCTCCATAGGCTTATTTTTGTCCAATAGGGTTTTTAACCAATCTGGTGCATCCAATAAGTTGAGTTGTGTGATTGGATTAATATTTAGGTCATTTCCATCCTCCCTAGGCTTATTCTTATCCAATTAGGGTTTTTAACCAATCTTGTGCATCCAATAAGTTCATTTGTGTCATTGGATTAACATTTAGGTCATTTTCGTCCTCCCTAGGCATATTCTTGTCCAATTAGGGTTTTTAACCAATCTTGTGCATCCAATAGGTGTGTTTGTGTCATTGGATGATCAATTAGGTTATTTTCGTCCTTCCTAGGCTTATTCTTGTCCAATTAGGGTTTTTAACCAATCTTGTGCATCCAATAGGTGTGTTTGTGTCATTGGATGACCAATTAGGTCATTTTCGTCCTCCCTAGGCATATTCTTGTCCAATTAGGGTTTTTAACCAATCTTGTGCTTCCGATAGGTGTGTTCGTGGCAATAGATGATAAATTAGGTCATTTTCGTCCTCCCTAGGCTTATTCTTGTCCAATTAGGGTTTTTAACTAATCTTGTGCATCCAATAAGTTCATTTGTGTCATTGGATGATCAATTAGGTCATTTTCGTCCACCCTAGGGTTATTCTTGTCCAATTAGGGTTTTTAACCGATCTTGTGCATACAATAGGTGTGTTTGTGTCATTGGATGATCAATTAGGTCATTTTCGTCCTCCCTAGGCATATTCTTGTCCAATTAGGGTTTTTAACCAATCTTGTGCATCCAATAGGTGTGTTTGTGTCATTGGATGATCAATTAGGTCATTTTCGTCCTCCCTAGGCTTATTCTTGTCCAATTAGGGTTTTTAACCAATCTTGTGCATCCGATAAGTTTATTTGTGTCATTGAATTAATATTTAGGTCATTTTTGTCCTCCCTAGGCATATTCTTGTCCAATTAGGGTTTTTAACCAATCTTGTGCATCCAATAGGTGTGTTTGTGTCATTGGATGATCAATTAGGTCATTTTCGTCCTCCCTAGGCATATTCTTGTCCAATTAGGGTTTTTAACCAATCTTGTGCATCCAATAGGTGTGTTTGTGTCATTGGATGATCAATTAGGTCATTTTCGTCCTCCCTAGGCTTATTCTTGTCCAATTAGGGTTTTTAACCAATCTTGTGCATCCTATAGGTGTGGTTGTGTCATTGGATGATCAATTAGGTCATTTTCGTCCTCCCTATGCTTATTCTTGTCCAACTAGGGTTTTTAACCAATCTTGTGCATCCAATAAGTTTGTTTGTGTCATTGAATTAATATTTAGGTGACTTTCGTCCTCCCTAGGCATATTCTTGTCCAATTAGGGTTTTTAACCAATCTTGTGCATCCAATAGGTGTGTTTGTGTCATTGGATGATCAATTAGGTCATTTTCGTCCTCCCTAGGCATATTCTTGTCCAATTAGGGTTTTTAACCAATCTTGTGCATCCAATAGGTGTGTTTGTGTCATTGGATGATCAATTAGGTCATTTACGTCCTCCCTAGGCCTATTCTTGTCAAATTAGGGTTTTTAACCAATCTTGTGCATCCAATAACTTTGTTTGTGTAATTGAATTAATATTTAGGTCATTTTCGTCCTCCCTAGGCATATTCTTGTCCAATTAGGGTTTTTAACCAATCTTGTGCATCCAATAGGTGTGTTTGTGTCATTGGATGATCAATTAGGTCATTTTCGTCCTCCCTAGGCATATTCTTGTCCAATTAGGGTTTTTAACCAATCTTGTGCATCCAATAGGTGTGTTTGTGTCATTGGATGATCAATTAGGTCATTTTCGTCCTCCCTAGGCATATTCTTGTCCAATTAGGGTTTTTAACCAATCTTGTGCATCCAATAGGTGTGTTTGTGTCATTGGATGATCAATTAGGTTATTTTCATCCTCCTTAGGCTTATTCTTGTCCAATTAGGGTTTTTAACCAATCTTGTGCATCCAATAGGTGTGTTTGTGTCATTGGATGATCAATTAGGTCATTTTCGTCCTCCCTAGGCATATTCTTGTCCAATTAGGGTTTTTAACCAATCTTGTGCATCCAATAGGTGTGTTTGTGTCATTGGATGATCAATTAGGTCATTTTCGTCCTCCCTAGGCATATTCTTGTCCAATTAGGGTTTTTAACCAATCTTGTGCATCCAATAGGTGTGTTTTGTCATTGGATGATCAATTAGGTCATTATCGTCCTCCCTAGGCATATTCTTGTCCAATTAGGGTTTTTAACCAATCTTGTGCATCCAATAGGTGTGTTTGTGTCATTGGATGATCAATTAGGTCATTTTCGTCCTCCCTAGGCATATTCTTGTCCAATTAGGGTTTTTAACCATACTTGTGCATCCAATAGGTGTGTTTGTGTCATTGGATGATCAATTAGGTCATTTTCGTCCTCCCTAGGCATATTCTTGTCCAATTAGGGTTTTTAACCAATCTTGTGCATCCAATAGGTGTGTTTGTGTCATTGGATGATCAATTAGGTCATTTTCGTCCTCCCTAGGCTTATTCTTGTTCAATTAGGGTTTTTAACCGATCTTGTGCATCTAATAGGTGTATTTGTGTCATTGGATGATCAATTAGGTCATTTTCGTCCTCCCTAGGCTTATTCTTGTCCAATTAGGGTTTTTAACCAATCTTGTGCATCCGATAAGTTTGTTTGTGTCATTGAATTAATATTTAGGTCATTTTCGTCCTCCCTAGGCATATTCTAGTCCAATTCGGGTTTTTAACCAATCTTGTGCATCCAATAGGTGTGTTTGTGTCATTGGATGATCAATTAGGTCATTTTCGTCCTCCCTAGGCATATTCTTGTCCAATTAGGGTTTTTAACCAATCTTGTGCATCCAATAGGTGTGTTTGTGTCATTGGATGATCAATTAGGTCATTTTTGTCCTCCCTAGGCTTATTCTTGTCCAATTAGGGTTTTTAAGCAATCTTGTGCATCTAATAGGTGTGTATGTGTCATTGGATGATCAATTAGGTCATTTTCGTCCTCCCTAGGCTTTTTCTTGTCCAATTAGGGTTTTTAACCAATCTTGTGCATCCGATAAGTTTGTTTGTGTCATTAAATTAATATTTAGGTCATTTTCGTCCTCCATAGGCATATTCTTGTCCAATTCGGGTTTTTAACCAATCTTGTGCATCCAATAGGTGTGTTTGTGTCATTGGATGATCAATTAGGTCATTTTCGTCCTCCCTAGGCATATTCTTGTCCAATTAGGGTTTTTAACCAATCTTGTGCATCCAATAGGTGTGTTTGTGTCATTGGATGATCAATTAGGTCATTTTCGTCCTCCCTAGGCTTATTCTTGTACAATTATGGTTTTTAACCAATCTTGTGCATCCAATAGGTGTGTTTGTGTCATTGGATGATCAATTAGGTCATTTTCGTCCTCCCTAGGCATATTCTTGTCCAATTAGGGTTTTTAACCAATCTTGTGCATCCAATAGGTGTGTTTGTGTCATTGGATGATCAATTAGGTCATTTTCGTCCTCCCTAGGCATATTCTTGTCCAATTAGGGTTTTTAACCAATCTTGTGCATCCAATAGGTGTGTTTGTGTCATTGGATGATCAATAAGGTCATTTTCGTCCTCCATAGGCTTATTCTTGTCCAATTAGGGTTTTTAACCAATCTTGTGCATCCAATAAGTTGAGTTGTGTCATTGGATTAACATTTAAGTCATTTTCGTCCTCCCTAGGCTTATTCTTGTCCAATTAGGGTTTTTAACCAATCTTGTGCATCCAATAAGTTCATTTGTGTCATTGGATTAACATTTAGGTCATTTTCGTCCTCCCTAGGCATATTCTTGTCCAATTAGGGTTTTTAACCAATCTTGTGCATCAATAGGTGTGTTTGTGTCATTGGATGATCAATTAGGTCATTTTCGTCCTTCCTAGGCTTATTCTTGTCCAATTAGGGTTTTTAACCAATCTTGTGCATCCAATAAGTTGAGTTGTGTCATTGGATTAACATTTAGGTCATTTTCGTTCTCCCTAGGCTTATTCTTGTCCAATTAGGGTTTTTAACCAATCTTGTGCATCCAATAAGTTCATTAGTGTCATTGGATGATCAATTAGGTCATTTTCGTCCTCCCTAGGCATATTCTTGTCCAACGAGGGTTTTAAACCAATCTTGTGCATCTAATAGGTGTGTTTGTGTCATTGGATGATCAATTAGGTCATTTTCGTCCTCCCTAGGCTTATTCTTGTCCAATTAGGGTTTTTAACCAATCTTGTGCATCCAATAGGTGTGTTTGTGTCATTGAATGATCAATTAGGTCATTTTCGTCCTCTCTAAACTTATTCTTGTCCAATTAGGGTTTTTAACCAATCTTGTGCATCCAATAGGTGTGTTTGTGTCATTGGATGATTAGGTCATTTTCGTCCTCTTTAAGCATATTCTTGTCCAATTAGGGTTTTTAACCAATCTTGTGCATCCAATAGGTGTCTTTGTGGCAATGGATGATCAATTAGGTCATTTTCGTCCTCCCTAGGCTTATTCTTGTCCAATTAGGGTTTTTAACCAATCTTGTGCATCCAATAGGTGTGTTTGTGTCATTGGATGATCAATTAGGTCATTTTCGTCCTCCCTAGGCTTATTCTTGTCCAATTAGGGTTTTTAACCAATCTTGTGCATCCAATAACTTTGTTTGTGTCATTGAATTAATATTTAGGTCATTTTTGTCCTCCCTAGGCATATTCTTTTCCAATTAGGGTTTTTAACCAATCTTGTGCATCCAATAGGTGTGTTTGTGTCATTGGATGATCAATTAGGTCATTTTCGTCCTCCCTAGGCTTATTCTTGTCCAATTAGGGTTTTTAACCAATCTTATGCATCCTATAAGTTCATTTGTGTAATTGGATTAACATTTAGGTCATTTTCGTCCTCCCTAGGCTTATTCTTGTCCAATTAGGGTTTTTAACCAATCTTATGCATCCTATAAGTTCATTTGTGTCATTGGATTAACATTTAGGTCATTTTTGTCCTCCCTAGGCATATTCTTGTCCAATTAGGGTTTTTAACCAATCTTGTGCATCCAATAGGTGGGTTTGTGTCATTGGATGATTAATTAGGTCATTTTCGTCCTCCCTAGGCTTATTGTTGTCCAATTAGGGTTTTTAACCAATCTTGTGCATCCAATAGGTGTGTTTGTGTCATTGGATGATCAATTAGGTCATTTTCGTCCTCCCTAGGCTTATTCTTGTCCAATTAGGGTTTTTAACCAATCTTGTGCATCCAATATGTTCATTTGTGTCATTGGATTAACATTTAGGTCATTTTCGTCCTTCTTATGCATATTCTTGTCCAATTAGGGTTTTTAGCCAATCATGTGCTTCCAATAGGTGTGTTTGTGTCATTGGATGATCAATTAGGTCATTTTCGTCCTCCCTAGGCTTATTCTTGTTCAATTAGGGTTTTTAACCAATCTTGTGCATCCAATAGGTTTGTTTGTGTCATTGGATGATCAATTTGGTCATTTTCGTCCTCCCTAGGCTTCTTCTTGTCCAATTAGGGTTTTTAACCAATCTTGTGCATCCAATAGGTGTGTTTGTGTCATTGGATGATCAATTAGGTAATTTTCTTCCTCCCTAGGCTTATTCTTGTCCAATTAGGGTTTTTAACCAATCTTGTGCATCCAATAGGTGTGTTTGTGTCATTGGATGATCAATTAGGTCATTTTCGTCCTCCCTAGGCTTATTCTTGTCCAATTAGGGTTTTTAACCAATCTTGTGCATCCAATAAGTTCATTTGTGTCATTGGATTAACATTTAGGTCATTTTCGTCCTCCTTAGGCATATTCTTGTTCAATTAGGGTTTTTAACCAATCTTGTGCATCCAATAGGTTTGTTTTTGTCATTGGATGATCAATTTGGTCATTTTCGTCCTCCCTAGGCTTATTCTTGTCCAATTAGGGTTTTTAACCAATCTTGTGAATCCAATAGGTGTGTTTGTGTCATTGGATTAACATTTAGGTCATTTTCGTCCTCCCTAGGCATATTCTTGTCCAATTAGGGTTTTTAACCAATCTTGTGCATCCAATAGGTGTGTTTGTGTCATTGGATGATCAATTAGGTCATTTTCGTCCTCCCTAGGCTTATTCTTGTCCAATTAGGGTTTTTAACCAATCTTGTGTATCCAATAAGTTCATTAGTGTCATTGGATGATCAACTAGGTCATTTCCGTCCTCCCTAGGCATGTTCTTGTCCAACTAGGGTTTTGAACCAATCTTGTGCATCCAATAGGTGTGTTTGTGTCATTGGATGATCAATTAGGTCATTTTGGTCCTCCCTAGGCATATTATTGTCCAATTAGGGTTTTTAACCAATCTTGTGCATCCAATAGGTGTGTTTGTGTCATTGGATGATCAATTAGGTCATTTTCGTCCTCCCTAGGCATATTCTTGTCCAATTAGGGTTTTTAACCAATCTTGTGCATCCAATAGGTGTGTTTGTGTCATTGGATGATCAATTAGGTCATTTTCGTCCTCCCTAGGCTTATTCTTGTCCAATTAGGGTTTTTAACCAATCTTGTGCATCCAATAACTTTGTTTGTGTCATTGAATTAATATTTAGGTCATTTTCGTCCTCCCTAGGCATATTCTTGTCCAATTAGGGTTTTTATCCAATCTTGTGCATCCAATAGGTGTGTTTGTGTCATATGATGATCAATTAGGTCATTTTCGTCCTCCCTACACTTATTCTTGTCCAATTAGGGTTTTTAACCAATCTTGTGCATCCAATAAGTTTGTTTGTTTCATTGAATTAATATTTAGGTCATTTTCGTCCTCCCTAGGCATATTCTTGTCCAATTAGGGTTTTTAACCAATCTTGTGCATCCAATAGGTGTGTTTGTGTCATTGGATGATCAATTAGGTCATTTTTGTCCTCCCTAGGCATATTCTTGTCCAATTAGGGTTTTTAACCAATCTTGTGCATCCAATAGGTATGTTTGAGTCATTGGATGATCAATTAGGTTATTTTCGTTCTCCCTAGGCATATTCTTGTCCAATTAGGGTTTTTAACCAATCTTGTGCATCCAATAGGTGTGTTTGTGTCATTGGATGATCAATTAGGTCATTTTCGTCCTCCCTAGGCTTATTCTTGTCCAATTAGGGTTTTTAACCAATCTTGCGCATCCAATAAGTTGAGTTGTGTCATTGGATTAACATTTAGGTCATTTTCGTCCTCCCTAGGCTTATTCTTGTCTAATTAGGGTTTTAACCAATCTTGTACAACCAATAGGTGTGTTTGTGTCATTGGATGATCAATTAGGTCATTTTCGTCCTCCATAGGCTTATTCTTGTCCAATTAGGGTTTTTAACCAATCTTGTGCATCCAATAAGTTGAGTTGTGTCATTGGATTAACATTTAGGTCATTTTCGTCCTTCCTAGGCTTATTCTTGTCCAATTAGGGTTTTTAACCAATCTTGTGCATCCAATAAGTTCATTTGTGTCATTGGATTAACATTTAGGTCATTTTCGTCCTCCCTAGGCATATTCTGGTCCAATCAGGATTTTTAACCAATCTTGTGCATCCAATAGGTGTGTTTGTGTCATTGGATGATCAATTAGGTTATTTTCGTCCTCCCTAGGCTTATTCTTGTCCAATTAGGGTTTTTAACCAATCTTGTGCATCCAATAGGTGTGTTTGTGTCATTGGATGACCAATTAGGTCATTGTCGTCCTCCCTAGGCATATTCTTGTCCAATTAGGGTTTTTAACCAATCTTGTGCATCCAATAGGTGTGTTTGTGTCATTGGATGATCAATTAGGTCATTTTCGTCCTCCCTAGGCATATTCTTGTCCAATTAGGGTTTTTAACCAATCTTGTGCATCCAATAGGTGTGTTTGTGTCATTGGATGACGAATTAGGTCATTTTCGTCCTCCCTAGGCATATTCTTGTCCAATTAGGGTTTTTAACCAATCTTGTGCATCCAATAGGTGTGTTTGTGTCATTGGATGATCAATTAGGTCATTTTCGTCCTCCCTAGGCTTATTCTTGTCCAATTAGGGTTTTTAACCAATCTTGTGCATCTAATAGGTGTGTATGTGTTATTGGATGATCAATTAGGTCATTTTCGTCCTCCCTAGGCTTTTTCTTGTCCAATTAGGGTTTTTAACCAATCTTGTGCATCCGATAAGTTTGTTTGTGTCATTAAATTAATATTTAGGTCATTTTCGTCCTCCCTAAGCATATTCTTGTCCAATTAGGGTTTTTAACCAATCTTATGCATCCAATAGGTGTGTTTGTGTCATTGGATGATCAATTAGGTCATTTTCGTCCTCCCTAGGCATATTCTTGTCCAATTAGGGTTTTTAACCAATCTTGTGCATCCAATAGGTGTGTTTGTGTCATTGGATGATCAATTAGGTCATTTTCGTCCTCCCTAGGCTTATTCTTGTCCAATTAGGGTTTTTAACCAATCTTGTGCATCCAATAAGTTCATTAGTGTCATTGGATGATCAATTAGGTGATTTTCGTCCTCCCTAGGCATATTCTTGTCCAATTAGGGTTTTTAACCAATCTTGTGCATCCAATAGGTGTGTTTGTGTCATTGGATGATCAATTAGGTCATTTTCGTCCTCCCTAGGCATATTCTTGTCCAATTTGGATTTTTAACGAATCTTGTGCATCCAATAGGTGTGTTTGTGTAATTGGATGATCAATTAGGTCATTTTCGTCCTCCCTAGGCTTATTCTTGTCCAATTAGGATTTTTAACCAATCTTGTGCATCCAATAAGTTGAGTTGTGTCATTGGATTAACATTTAGGTCATTTTCGTCCACCCTAGGCTTATCCTTGTCCAATTAGGGTTTTTAACTAATCTTGTGCATCCAATAAGTTCATTTGTGTCAGTGGATTAACATTTAGGTCATTTTTGTCCTCCCAAGGCATATTCTTGTCCAATTAGGGTTTTTAACCAATCTTGTGTATCCAATAGGTGTGTTTGTGTCTTTGGATGATCAATTAGGTCATTTTAGTCCTCCCTAGGCTTATTCTTGTCCAATTAGGGTTTTTAACCAATCTTGTGCATCCAATAGGTGTGTTTGTTTCATTGGATGATCAATTAGGTTATTTTCGTCCTCCCTAGGCATATACTTGTCCAATTAGGGTTTTTAACCAATCTTGTGCATACAATAAGTTTGTTTGTTTCATTGAATTAATATTTAGGTCATTTTCGTCCTCCCTAGGCATATTCTTGTCCAATTAGGGTTTTTAACCAATCTTGTGCATCCAATAACTTTGTTTGTGTCATTGGATGATCAACTAGGTCATTTTCGTCCTCCCTAGGCTTATTCTTGTCCAATTAGGGTTTATAACCAATCTTGTGCATCCAATAACTTTGTTTTTGTCCTTGAATTAACATTTAGGTCATTTTCGTACTCCCTAGGCATATTCTTGTCCAATTAGGGTTTTTAACCAACCTTGTGCATCCAATAGTTGTGTTTGTGTCATTTGATGATCAATTAGGTCATTTTCGTCCTCCCTAGGCTTATTCTTGTCCAATTAGGGTTTTTAACCAATCTTGTGCATCCAATAAGTTTGTTTGTTTCATTGAATTAATATTTAGGTCATTTTCGTCCTCCCTAGGCATATTCTTGTCCAATTAGGGTTTTTAACCAATCTTGTGCATCCAATAGGTGTGTTTGTGTCATTGGATGATCAATTAGGTCATTTTCGTTCTCCCTAGGCTTATTCTTGTCCAATTAGGGTTTTTAACCAATCTTGTGCATCCAATAAGTTCATTTGTGTTATTGGATTAACATTTAGGTAATATTCGTCCTCCCTAGGCATATTCTTGTCCAATTAGGGTTTTTAACCAATCTTGTGCATCCAATAGGTGTGTTTGTGTCATTGGATGATCAATTAGGTCATTTTCGTCCTCCCTAGGCATATTCTTGTCCAATTAGGGTTTTTAACCAATCTTGTGCATCCAATAGGTGTGTTTGTGTCATTGGATGATCAATTAGGTCATTTTCGTCCTCCCTAGGCTTATTCTTGTCCAATTAGGGTTTTTAACCAATCTTGTGCATCCAATAAGTTCATTTGTGTCATTGGATGATCAATTAGGTCATTTTCGTCCTCCCTAGGCATATTCTTGTCCAACTATGGTTTTAAACCAATCTTGTGCATCCAATAGGTGTGTTTGTGTCATTGGATGATCAATTAGGTCATTTTCGTCCTCCCTAGGCATATTCTTGTCCAATTAGGGTTTTTAACCAATCTTGTGCATCCAATAGGTGTGTTTGTGTCATTGGATGATCAATTAGGTCATTTTCGTCCTCCCTAGGCTTATTCATGTCCAATTAGGGTTTTTAACCAATCTTGTGCATCCAATAAATTTGTTTGTGTCATTGAATTAATATTTAGGTCATTTTCGTCCTTCCTAGGCATATTCTTGTCCAATTAGGGTTTTTAACCAATCTTGTGCATCCAATAGGTGTGTTTGTGTCATTGGATGATCAATTAGGTCATTTTCGTCCTCCCTAGGCTTATTCATGTCCAATTAGGGTTTTTAACCAATCTTGTGCATCCAATAAGTTGAGTTGTGTCATTGGATTAACATTTAGGTCATATTTGTCCTCCCTAGGCATATTCTTGTCCAATTAGGGTTTTTAACTAATCTTGTGCATCCAATAGGTGTGTTTGTGTCATTGGATTAACATTTAGGTCATTTTCGTCCTCCCTAGGCTTGTTCTTGTCCTATTAGGGTTTTTAACCAATCTTGTGCATCCAATAAGTTCATTAGTTTCATTGGATGATCAATTAGGTCATTTTCGTCCTCCCTAGGCATGTTCTTGTCCAACTAGGGTTTTTAACCATTCTTGTGCATCCAATAGGTGTGTTTGTGTCATTGGATGATCAATTAGGTCATTTACGTCCTTCCTAGGCTTCTTCTTGTCCAATTAGGGTTTTTAACCAATCTTGTGCCTCAAATAAGTTGAGTTGTGTCATTGGATTAACATTTAGGTCATTTTCGTTCTCCCTAGGCTTGTTCTTGTCCAATTAGGTTTTTTAACAAATCTTGTGCATCCAATAAGTTCATTTGTGTCATTGGATTAACATTTAGGTCATATCCGTCCTCCCTAGGTATATTCTTGTCCAATTAGGGTTTTTAACCAATCTTGTGCATCCAATAGGTGTGTTTGTTTCATTGGATGATCAATTAGGTCATTTTCGTCCTCCCTATGCTTATTCTTGTCCAATTAGGGTTTTTAACCAATCTTGTGCATCCAATAAGTTTGTTTGTGTCATTGAATTAATAATTAGGTCATTTTCGTCCTCCCTAGGCATATTCTTTGTCCAATTAGGGTTTTTAACCAATCTTGTGCCTCCAATAGGTGTGTTTGTGTCATTGGATGATCAATTAGGTAATTTTCGTCCTCCCTAGGCATATTCTTGTCCAATTATGGTTTTTAACCAATCTTGTGCATCCAATAGGTGTGTTTGTGTCATTGGATGATCAATTAGGTCATTTTCGTCCTCCCTAGGCTTATTCTTGTCCAATTAGGGTTTTTAACCAATCTTGTGCATCCAATAGGTGTGGTTGTGTCATTGGATGATCAATTAGGTCATTTTCGTCCTCCCTAGGCTTATTCTTGTCCAATTAGGGTTTTTAACCAATCTTGTTCATCCAATAAGTTTGTTTATGTCATTGAATTAATATTTAGGTCATTTGCGTCCTCCCTAGGCATATTCTTGTCCAATTAGGGTTTTTAACCAATCTTGTGCATCCAATAGGTGTGTTTGTGTCATTGGATGATTAATTAGGTCATTTACGTCCTCCCTAGGCTTATTCTTGTCCAATTAGGGTTTTTAACCAATCTTGTGCATCCAATAACTTTGTTTGTGTCATTGAATTAATATTTAGGTCATTTTCGTCCTCCCTAGGCATATTCTTGTCCTTTTAGGGTTTTTAACCAATCTTGTGCATCCAATAGGTGTGTTTGTGTCATTGGATGATCAATTAGGTCATTTTCGTCCTCCCTAGGCTTATTCTTGTCCAATTAGGGTTTTTAACCAATCTTGTGCATCCAATAAGGTTGTTTGTGTCATTGAATTAATATTTAGGTCATTTTCGTCCTCCCTAGGCATATTCTTGTCCAATTAGGGTTTTTAACCAATCTTGTGCATCCAATAGGTGTGTTTGTGTCATTGGATGATCAATTAGGTCATTTTCGTCCTCCCTAGGCTTATTCTTGTCCAATTAGGGTTTTTAACCAATCTTGTGCATCCAATAGGTGTGTTTGTGTCATTGGATGATCAAGTAGGTCATTTTCGTCCTCCCTAAGCTTATTCTTGTCCAATTAGGGTTTTGAACCAATCTTGTGCATCCAATAACTTTGATTGTGTCATTGAATTAATATTTAGGTCATTTTCGTCCTCCCTAGGCATATTCTTGTCCAATTAGGGTTTTTAACCAATCTTGTGCATCCAATAGGTGTGTTTGTGTCATTGGATGATCAATTAGGTCATTTTCGTCCTCCCTAGGCTTATTCTTGTCCAATTAGGGTTTTTAACCAATCTTGTGCATCCAATAACTTTGTTTGTGTGATTTAATTAATATTTAGGTCATTTTCGTCCTCTCTAGGCATATTCTTGGTTTTTAACCAATCTTGTGCATCCAATAGGTGTGTTTGTGTCATTGTATGATCAATTAGGTCATTTTCGTCCTCCCTAGCCTTATTCTTGTCCAATTAGGGTTTTTAACCAATCTTGTGCATCCAATAAGTTCATTTGTGTCATTGGATTAACATTTAGGTCATTTTCGTCCTCCCTAGGCATATTCTTGTCCAATTAGGGTTTTTAACCAATCTTGTGCTTCCAATAGGTGTGTTTGTTCATTGGATGATCAATTAGGTCATTTTCGTCCTCACTAGGCTTATTCTTGTCCAATTAGGGTTTTTAACCAATCTTGTGCATCCAATAGGTGTGTTTGTGTCATTGGATGATCAATTAGGTCATTTTTGTCCTCCCTAGGCTTATTCTTGTCCAATTAAGGTTTTTAACCAATCTTGTGCATCCAATAACTTTGATTGTGTCATTGAATTAATATTTAGGTCATTTTCGTCCTCCCTAGGCATATTCTTGTCCAATTAGGGTTTTTAACCAATCTTGTGCATCCAATAGGTGTGTTTGTGTCATTGGATGATCAATTAGGTCATTTTCGTCCTCCCTAGGCTTATTCTTGCCCAATTAGGGTTTTTAACCAATCTTATGCATCCAATAAGTTCATTTGTGTCATTGGATTAACATTTAGGTCATTTTCGTCCTCCATAGGCATATTCTTGTCCAATTAGGGTTTTTAACCATTCTTGTGCTTCCATTAGGTGTGTTTGTGTCATTGGATGATCAATTAGGTCATTTTCGTCCTCCCTAGGCTTATTCTTGTCCTATTAGGATTTTTAACCAATCTTGTGCATCCAATAGGTGTGTTTGTGTCATTGGATGATCAATTAGGTCATTTTTGTCCTCCCTAGGCTTATTCTTGTCCAAATAGGGTTTTTAACCAATCTTGTGCATCCAATAACTTTGATTGTGTCATTGAATTAATATTTAGGTCATTTTCGTCCTCCCTAGGCATATTCTTGTCCAATTAGGGTTTTTAACCAATCTTGTGCATCCAATAGGTGTGTTTGTGTCATTGGATGATCAATTAGGTCATTTTCGTCCTCCCTAGGCTTATTCTTGTCCAATTAGGGTTTTTAACCAATCTTGTGCATCCAATTGGTGTGTTTGTGTCATTGGATGATCAATTAGGTTATTTTCGTCCTTCCTAGGCTTATTCTTGTCCAATTAGGGTTTTTAACCAATCTTGTGCATCCAATAAGTTGAGTTGTGTCATTGGATTAACATTTAGGTCATTTTCGTCCTCCCTAGGCTTATTCTTGTCCAATTAGGGTTTTTAACCAATCTTGTGCATCCAATAAGTTGAGTTGTCTCATTGGATTAACATTTAGGTCATTTTCGTCCTCCCTAGGCTTATTCTTGTCCAGTTAGGGTTTTTAAGTAATCTTGTGCATCCAATAGGTGTGTTTGTGTCATTGGATGATCAATTAGGTCATTTTCGTCCTCCCTAGGCATATTCTTGTCCAATTAGGGTTTTTAACCAATCTTGTGCATCCAATAGGTGTGTTTGTGTCATTGGATGATCAATTAGGTCATTTTCGTCCTCCCTAGGCATATTCTTGTCCAATTAGGGTTTTTAACCAATCTTGTGCATCCAATAGGTGTGTTTGTGTCATTGGATGACGAATTAGGTCATTTTCGTCCTCCCTAGGCATATTCTTGTCCAATTAGGGTTTTTAACCAATCTTGTGCATCCAATAGGTGTGTTTGTGTCATTGGATGATCAATTAGGTCATTTTCGTCCTCCCTAGGCTTATTCTTGTCCAATTAGGGTTTTTAACCAATCTTGTGCATCCGATAAGTTTGTTTGTGTCATTGAATTAATATTAGGGTTTTTAACCAATCTTGTGCATCCAATAGGTGTGTTTGTGTCATTGGATGATCAATTAGGTCATTTTCGTCCTCCTTAGGCTTATTCTTGTCCAATTAGGGTTTTTAACCAATCTTGTGCATCCAATAAGTTGAGTTGTGTCATTGGATTAACATTTAGGTCATTTTCGTCATCCCTAGGCTTATTCTTGTCCAATTAGGGTTTTTATCCAATCTTGTGCATCCAATAGGTGTGTTTGTGTCATTGGATGATCAATTAGGTCATTTTCGTCCTCCATAGGCTTATTCTTGTCCATTTAGGGTTTTTAACCAATCTTGTGCATCCAATAAGTTGAGTTGTGTCATTGGATTAACATTAAGGTCATTTTCGTCCTCCCTAGGCTTATTCTTGTCCAATTAGGGTTTTTAACCAATCTTGTGCATCCAATAAGTTCATTTGTGTCATTGGATTAACATTTAGGTCATTTTCGTCCTCCCTAGGCATATTCTTGTCCTATTAGGGTTTTTAACAAATCATGTGCATCCAATAGGTGTGTTTGTGTCATTGGATGATCAATTAGCTTATTTTCGTCCTCCCTAGGCTTATTCTTGTCCAATTACGGTTTTTAACCAATCTTGTGCATCCAATAGGTGTGTTTGTGTCATTGGATGACCAATTAGGTCATTTTCGTCCTCCCTAGGCATATTCTTGTCCAATTAGGGTTTTTAACCAATCTTGTGCATCCATTAGGTGTGTTTGTGGCAATGGATGATCAATTAGGTCATTTTCGTCCACCCTAGGCTTATTCTAGTCAAATTAGGGTTTTTAACCAATCTTGTGCATCCAATAGGTGTGTTTGTGTCATTGGATGATCAATTAGGTCATTTTCTTCCTCCCTAGGCTTATTCTTGTCCAATTAGGGTTTTTAACCAATCTTGTGCATCAAATAAGTTCATTAGTGTCATTGGATGATCAATTAGGTCATTTTCGTCCTCCCTAGGCATGTTCTTGTCCAACTAGGGTTTTTAACCAATCTTGTGCATCCAATAGGTGTGTTTGTCTCATTGGATGATCAATTAGGTCATTTTCGTCCTGCCAAGGCTTATTCTTGTCCAATTAGGGTTTTTAACCAATCTTGTGCATCGAATAAGTTTGTTTGTGTCATTGAATTAATATTTAGGTCATTTTCGTCCTCCCTAGGCATATTCTTGTCCAATTAGGGTTTTTAACCAATCTTGTGCATCCAATAGGTGTGTTTGTGTCATTGGATGATCAATTAGGTCATTTTCGTCCTCCCTAGGCTTATTCTTGTCCAATTAGGGTTTTTAACCAATCTTGTGCATCCAATAAGTTTGTTTGTGTCATTGAATTAATATTTAGGTCATTTTCGTCCTCGCTAGGCATATTCTTGTCCAATTATGGTTTTTAACCAATCTTGTGCATCCAATAGGTGTGTTTGTGTCATTGGATGATCAATTAGGTCATTTTTGTCCTCCCTAGGCTTATTCTTGTCCAATTAGGGTTTTTAACCAACCTTGTGCATCCAATAAGTTCATTTGTGTTATTGGATTAACATTTAGGTCATATTCGTCCTCCCTAGGCATATTCTTGTCCAATTAGGGTTTTTAACCAATCTTGTGTATCCAATAGGTGTGTTTGTGTAATTGGATGATCAATTAGGTCATTTTCGTCCTCCCTAGGCATATTCTTGTCCAATTAGGGTTTTTAACCAATCTTGTGCATCCAATAGGTGTGTTTGTGTCATTGGATGATCAATTAGGTCATTTTCGTCCTCCCTAGGCTTATTCTTGTCCAATTAGGGTTTTTAACCAATCTTGTGCATCCAATAAGTTCATTAGTGTCATTGGATGATCAATTAGGTCATTTTCGTCCTCCCTAGGCATGCTTTTGTCCAACTAGGGTTTTTAACCAATCTTGTGCATCCAATAGGTGTGTTTGTGTCATTGGATGATCAATTAGGTCATTTTCGTCCTCCCTAGGCATATTCTTGTCCAATTAGGGTTTTTAACCAATCTTGTGCATCCAATAGGTGTGTTTGTGTCAATGGATGATCAATTAGGTCATTTTCGTCCTCCCTAGGCTTATTCTTGTCCAATTAGGGTTTTTAACCAATCTTGTGCATCCAATAAGTTCTTTAGTGTCATTGGATGATCAATTAAGACATTTTCGTCCTCCCTAGGCTTATTCTTGTCCAATTAGGGTTTTTAACCAATCTTGTGCATCCAATAAGTTCATTAGTGTCATTGGACGATCAATTAGGTCATTTTCGTCCTCCCTAGGATTATTCTTGTCCAATTAGGGTTTTTAACCAATCTTGTGCATCCAATAGGTGTGTTTGTGTCATTGGATGATCAATTAGGTCATTTTCGTTCCCCTAGGCTTATTCTTGTCCAATTAGGGTTTTTAACCAATCTTGTGCATCCAATAAGTTCATTAGTGTCATTGGATGATCAATTAGGTCATTTTCGTCCTCCCTAGGCATGTTCTTGTCCAACTAGGGTTTTTAACCAATCTTGTGCATCCAATAGGTGTGTTTGTGTCATTGGATGATCAATTAGGTCATTTACGTCCTTCCTAGGCTTCTTCTTGTCCAATTAGGGTTTTTAACCAATCTTGTGCCTCAAATAAGTTGAGTTGTGTCATTGGATTAACATTTAGGTCATTTTCGTTCTCCCTAGGCTTGTTCTTGTCCAATTAGGTTTTTTAACAAATCTTGTGCATCCAATAAGTTCATTTGTGTCATTGGATTAACATTTAGGTCATATCCGTGCTCCCTAGGTATATTCTTGTCCAATTAGGGTTTTTAACCAATCTTGTGCATCCAATAGGTGTGTCTGTGTCATTGGATGATCAATTAGGTCATTTTCGTCCTCCCTATGCTTATTCTTGTCCAATTAGGGTTTTTAACCAATCTTGTGCATCCAATAAGTTTGTTTGTGTCATTGAATTAATAATTAGGTCATTTTCGTCCTCCCTAGGCATATTCTTTGTCCAATTAGGGTTTTTAACCAATCTTGTGCCTCCAATAGGTGTGTTTGTGTCATTGGATGATCAATTAGGTAATTTTCGTCCTCCCTAGGCATATTCTTGTCCAATTATGGTTTTTAACCAATCTTGTGCATCCAATAGGTGTGTTTGTGTCATTGGATGATCAATTAGGTCATTTTCGTCCTCCCTAGGCTTATTCTTGTCCAATTAGGGTTTTTAACCAATCTTGTGCATCCAATAGGTGTGGTTGTGTCATTGGATGATCAATTAGGTCATTTTCGTCCTCCCTAGGCTTATTCTTGTCCAATTAGGGTTTTTAACCAATCTTGTTCATCCAATAAGTTTGTTTATGTCATTGAATTAATATTTAGGTCATTTGCGTCCTCCCTAGGCATATTCTTGTCCAATTAGGGTTTTTAACCAATCTTGTGCATCCAATAGGTGTGTTTGTGTCATTGGATGATTAATTAGGTCATTTACGTCCTCCCTAGGCTTATTCTTGTCCAATTAGGGTTTTTAACCAATCTTGTGCATCCAATAACTTTGTTTGTGTCATTGAATTAATATTTAGGTCATTTTCGTCCTCCCTAGGCATATTCTTGTCCAATTAGGGTTTTTAACCAATCTTGTGCATCCAATAGGTGTGTTTGTGTCATTGGATGATCAATTAGGTGATTTTTGTCCTCCCTAGGCATATTCTTGTCCCATTAGGGTTTTTAACCAATCTTGTGCATCCAATAACTTTGTTTGTGTCATTGAATTAATATTTAGGTCATTTTTGTCCTCCCTAAGCATATTCTTGTCCAATTAGGGTTTTTAACCAATCTTGTGCATCCAATAGGTGTGTTTGTGTCATTGGATGATCAATTAGGTCATTTTCGTCCTCCCTAGGCTTATTCTTGTCCAATTAGGGTTTTTAACCAATCTTGTGCATCCAATAGGTGTGTTTGTGTCATTGGATGATCAATTAGGTCATTTTCGTCCTCCTTAGGCTTATTCTTGTCCAATTAGGGTTTTTAACCAATCTTGTGCATCCAATAGGTGTGTTTGTGGCATTGGATGATCAATTAGGTTATTTTCGTCCTCCCTAGGCTTATTCTTGTCCAATTATGGTTTTTAACTAATCTTGTGCATCCAATAGGTGGGTTTGTGTCATTGGATGATCAATTAGGTCATTTTCGTCCTCCCTAGGCTTATTCTTGTCCAATTAGGGTTTTTAACCAATCTTGTGCATCCAATAGGTGTGTTTGTGTCATTGGATGATCAATTAGGTCATTTTCGTCCTCCCTAGGCTTATTCTTGTCCAATTAGGGTTTTTAACCAATCTTGTGCATCCAATAAGTTCATTTGTGTCATTGGATTAACATTTAGGTCATTTTCGTCCTCCCTAGGCATATTCTTGTCCAATTAGGGTTTTTAACCAATCTTGTGCATCCAATAGGTGTGTTTGAGTTATTGGATGATCAATTAGGTCATTTTCGTCCTCCCTAGGCTTATTCTTGTCCAATTAGAGTTTTTAACCAATCTTGTGCATCCAATAAGTTTGTTTGTTTCATTGAATTAATATTTAGGTCATTTTCGTCCTCCCTAGGCATATTCTTGTCCAATTAGGGTTTTTAACCAATCTTGTGCATCCAATAGGTGTGTTTGTGTCATTGGATGATCAATTAGGTCATTTTCGTCCTCCCTAGGCTTATTCTTGTCCAATTAGAGTATTTAACCAATCTTGTGCATCCAATAAGTTCATTTGTGTCATTGGATGAACAATTAGGTCATTTTCGTCCTCCCTAGGCTTATTCTTGTCCAATTAGGGTTTTCAACCAATCTTGTGCAACCAATAACTTTGTTTGTGTCATTGAATTATTATTTAGGTCATTTTCGACCTCCCTAGACATATTCTTGTCCAATTCGGGTTTTTAACCAATCTTGTGCATCAATTAAGTTTGTTTGTGTCATTGAATGATCAATTAGGTCATTTTCGTCCTCCCTAGGCATATTCTTGTCCAAATAGGGTTTTTAACCTATCTTGGGCATCCAATAGGTGTGTTTGTGTCATTGGGTGATCAATTAGGTCATTTTCGTCCTCCCTAGGCTTATTCTTGTCCAATTAGGGTTTTTAACCAATCTTGTGCATCCAATAGGTGTGTTTGTGTCATTGGATGATCAATTAGGTCATTTTTGTCCTCCCTAGGCTTATTATTGTCCAATTAGGGTTTTTAACCAATCTTGTGCATCCAATAGGTGTGTTTGTGTCATTGGATGATCAATTAGGTCATTTTCGTCCTCCCTAGGCTTATTCTTGTCCAATTAGGGTTTTTAACCAATCTTGTGCATCCAATAAGTTCATTTGTGTCATTGGATTAACATTTAGGTCATTTTCGTCCTCCCTAGGCATATTCTTGTCCAATTATGGTTTTTAACCAATCTTGTGTATCCAATAGGTGTGCTTGTGTCATTGGATGATCAATTAGGTCATTTTGGTCCTCTCTAGGCTTATTCTTGTCCAATTAGGGTTTTTAACCAATCTTGTGCATCCAATAGGTGTGTTTGTGTCATTGGATGATCAATTAGGTCATTTTCGTCCTCCCTAGGCTTATTCTTGTCCAATTAGGGTTTTTAACCAATCTTGTGCATCCAATAACTTTGTTTGTGTCATTGAATTAATATTTAGGTCATTTTCGTCCTCGCTAGGCATATTCTTGTCCAATTAGGGTTTTTAACCAATCTTGTGCATCCAATAAGTTTGTTTGTGTCATTGAATTCATATTTAGGTCATTTTCGTCCTCTCTAGGCATCATCTTGTCCAATTAGGGTTTTTAACCAATCTTGTGCATCCAATAGGTGTGTTTGTGTCATTGGATGATCAATTAGGTCATTTTCGTCCTCCCTAGGCTTATTCTTGTCCAATTAGGGTTTTTAACCAATCTTGTGCTTCCAATAGGTGTATTTGTGTCATTGGATGATCAATTAGGTCATTCTCGTCCTCCCTAGGCTTATTAATGTCCAATTAGGGTTTTTAACCAATCTTGTGCATCCAATGAGTTTGTTTGTGTCACTGAATTAATATTTAGATCATTTTCGTCCTCCCTAGGCATATTCTTGTCCAATTAGGGTTTCTAACCAATCTTGTGCGTCCAATAGGTGTGTTTGTGTCATTGGATGATCAATTAGGTCATTTTCGTCCTCCCTAGGCATATTCTTGTCCAATTAGGGTTTTTAACCAATCTTGTGCATCCAATAGGTGTGTTTGTGTCATTGGATGATCAATTAGGTCATTTTCGTCCTCCCTAGGCTTATTCTTGTCCAATTAGGGTTTTAACCAATCTTGTGCATCCAATAAGTTGAGTTGTGTCATTGGATTAACATTTAGGTCATTTTCGTCCTCCCTAGGCATATGCTTGTCCAATTAGGGTTTTTAACCAATCTTGTGCATCCAATAGGTGTGTTTGTGTCATTGGATGATCAATTAGGTCATTTTCGTCCTCCCTAGGCTTATTCTTGTCCAATTAGGGTTTTTAACCAATCTTGTGCATCCAATAAGTTCATTTGTGTCATTGGATTAACATTTAGGTCATTTTCGTCCTCCCTAGGCATATTCTTGTCCAATTAGGGTTTTTAACCAATCTTGTGCATCCAATAGGTGTGTTTGTGTCATTTGATGATCAATTAGGTTATTTTTGTCCTCCCTAGGCTTATTCATGTCCAATTTGGGTTTTTAACTAATCTTGTGCATCCAATAAGTTCATTTGTGTCATTGGATGATCAATTAGGTCATTTTCGTCCTCCCTAGGCATATTCTTGTCCAATTAGGGTTTTTAACCAATCTTGTGCATCCAATAGGTGTGTTTGTGTCATTGGATGATCAATTAGGTCATTTTCGTCCTCCCTAGGCTTATTCTTGTCCAATTAGGGTTTTTAACCAATCTTGTGCATCCAATAAGTTCATTTGTGTCATTGGATTAACATTTAGGTCATTTTCGTCCTCCCTAGGCATATTCTTGTCCAATTAGGGTTTTTAACCAATCTTGTGCATCTAATAGGTGTGTTTGTGTCATTGGATGATCAATTAGGTCATTTTCGTCGTCCCTAGGCTTATTCTTGTCCATTTATGGTTTTTAACCAATCTTGTGCATCCGATAAGTTTGTTTGTGTCATTGAATTAATATTTAGGTCATTTTCATCCTCCCTAGACATATTCTTGTCCAATTAGGGTTTTTATCCAATCTTGTGCATCCAATAGGTGTGTTTGTGTCATTGGATGATCAATTAGGTCATTTTCGTCCTCCCTAGGCTTATTCTTGTCCAATTAGGGTTTTTAACCAATATTGTGCATCCAATAAGTTCATTAGTGTCATTGGATGATCAATTAGGTCATTTTCGTCCTCCCTAGGCATATTCTTGTCCAATTAGGGTTTTTAACCAATCTTGTGCATCCAATAGGTGTGTTTGTGTCATTGGATGATCAATTAGGTCATTTTCGTCCTCCCTAGGCATATTCTTGACCAATTAGGGTTTTTAACAAATCTTGTGCATGATATAAGTTTGTTTGTGTCATTGAATTAATATTTAGGTCCTTTTCGTCCTCCCTAGGCATATTCTTGTCCAATTAGGGTTTTTAACCAATCTTGTGCATCCAATAGGTGTGTTTGTGTCATTGGATGATCAATTAGGTCATTTTCGTCCTCCCTAGGCTTATTCTTGTCCAATTAGGGTTTTTAACCAATCTTGTGCATCCAATAAGTTTGTTTGTGTCATTGAATTAATATTTAAGTCATTTTCGTCCTCCCTAGGCATATTCTTGTCCAATTAGGGTTTTTAACCAATCTTATGCATTCAATAGGTGTGTTTGTGTCATTGGATGATCAATTAGGTCATTTTCGTCCTCCCTAGGCATATTCTTGTCCAATTAGGGTTTTTAACCAATCTTGTGCATCCAATAGGTGTGTTTGTGTCATTGGATGATCAATTAGGTCATTTTCGTCCTCCCTAGGGTTATTCTTGTCCAATTAGGGTTTTTAACCAATCTTGTGCATCCAATAAGTTGAGTTGTGTCATTGGATTAATATTTAGGTCATTTTCATTCTCCCTAGGCTTATTTTTGTCGAATTAGGTTTTTAACCAATCTTGTGCATCCAATAAGTTCATTTGTGTCATTGGATTAACATTTAGGTCATTTTCGTCCTCCCTAGGCATATTCTTGTCCAATTAGGGTTTTTAACCAATCTTGTGCATCCAATAGGTGTGTTTGTGTCATTGGATGATCAATTAGGTCATTTTCGTCCTCCCTAGGCTTATTCTTGTCCAATTAGGGTTTTTAACCAATCTTGTGCATCCAATAGGTGTGTTTGTGTCATTGGATGATCAATTAGGTCATTTTCGTCCTCCCTAGGCTTATTCTTGTCCAATTAGGGTTTTTAACCAATCTTGTGCATCCAATAGGTGTGTTTATGTCATTGGATGATCAATTAGGTTATTTTCGTCCTCCCTAGGCTTATTCTTGTCCAATTAGGGTTTTTAACCAATCTTGTGCATCCAATAAGTTGAGTTGTGTCATTGGATTAAAATTTAGGTCATTTTCGTCCTCCCAAGGCATATTCTTGTCCAATTAGCGTTTTTAACCAATCTTGTGCATCCAATAGGTGTGTTTGTGTCATTGGATGTTTAATTAGGTCATTTTCGTCCTCCCTAGGCTTATTCTTGTCCAATTAGGGTTTTTAACAAATCTTGTGCTTCCAATAAGTTCATTTGTGTCATTGGATGATCAATTAGGTCATTTTTGTCCTCCCTAAGCATATTCTTGTCCAACTAGGGTTTTTAACCAATCTTGTGCATCCAATAAGTTCATTTGTGTCATTGGATGATCAATTAGGTCATTTTCGTCCTCCCTAGGCATATTCTTGTCCAACTAGGGTTTTTAACCAATCTTGTGCATCCAATAGGTGTGTTTGTGTCATTGGATGATCAATTAGGTCATTTACGTCCTTCCTAGGCTTATTCTTGTCCAATTAGGGTTTTTAACCAATCTTGTGCATCAAATAAGTTGAGTTGTGTCATTGGATTAACATTTAGGTCATTTTCGTTCTCCCTAGGCTTGTTCTTGTCCAATTATGTTTTTTAACAAATCTTGTGCATCCAATAAGTTCATTTGTGTCATTGGATTAACATTTAGGTCATATCCGTCCTCCCTAGGCATATTCTTGTCCAATTAGGGTTTTTAACCAATCTTGTGCATCCAATAAGTTCATTTGTGTCATTGGATTCACATTTAGGTCATATTCGTCCTCCCTAGGCATATTCTTGTCCAACTAGGATTTTTAACCAATCTTGTGCATCCAATAGGTGTGTTTGTGTCATTAGATGATCAATTAGGTCATTTTCGTCCTCACTAGGCATATTCTTGTCCAATTAGGGTTTTTAACCAATCTTGTGCATCCAATAGGTGTGTTTGTGTCATTGGATGATCAAGTAGGTCATTTTCGTCATCCCTAGGCTTATTCTTGTCCAATTAGGGTTTTTAACCAATCTTGTGCATCCAATAAGTTCATTAGTGTCATTGGATGATCAATTAGGTCATTTTCGTCCTCCCTAGGCATGTTCTTGTCCAACTAGTGTTTTTAACCTATCTTGTGCATCCAATAGGTGTGTTTGTGTCATTGGATGATCAATTAGGTCATTTACGTCCTTCCTAGGCTTATTCTTGTCCAATTAGGGTTTTTAACCAATCTTGTGCATCAAATAAGTTGACTTGTGTCATTGGATTAACATTTAGGTCATTTTCGTTCTCCCTAGGCTTGTTCTTGTCCAATTAGGGTTTTTAACAAATCTTGTGCATCCAATAAGTTCATTTGTGTCATTGGATTAACATTTAGGTCATATCCGTCCTCCCTAGGCATATTCTTGTCCAATTAGGGTTTTTAACCAATCTTGTGCATCCAATAGGTGTGTTTGTGTCATTGGATGATCAATTAGGTCATTTTCGTCCTCCCTAGGCTTATTCTTGTCCAATTAGGGTTTTTAACCAATCTTGTGCATCCAATAAGTTTGTTTGTGTCATTGAATTAATATTTGAGTCATTTTCGTCCTCCCTAGGCATATTCTTTTCAAATTAGGGTTTTTAACCAATCTTGTGCATCCAATAGGTGTGTTTGTGTCATTGGATGATCAATTAGGTCATATTCGTCCTCCCTAGGCATATTCTTGTCCAATTATGGTTTTTAACCAATCTTGTGCATCCAATAGGTGTGTTTGTGTCATTGGATGATCAATAAGGTCATTTCCGTCCTCCCTAGGCTTATTCTTGTCCAATTAGGGTTTTTAACCAATCTTGTGCATCCAATAGGTGTGTTTGTGTCATTGGATGATCAATTAGGTCATTTTCGTCCTCCCTAGGCTTATTCTTGTCCAATTAGGGTTTTTAACCAATCTTGTGCATCCAATAACTTTGTTTGTGTCGTTGAATTAATATTTAGGTCATTTTCGTCCTCATTAGGCATATTCTTGTCCAATTAGGGTTTTTAACCAATCTTGTGCATCCAATAGGTGTGTTTGTGTCATTGGATGATCAATTAGGTCATTTTCGTCCTCCCTAGGCTTATTCTTGTCCAATTAGGGTTTTTAACCAATCTTGTGCATCCAATAACTTTGTTTGTGTCATTGAATTAATATTTAGGTCATTTTCGTCCTCCCTAGGCATATTCTTGTCCAATTAGGGTTTTTAACCAATCTTGTGCATCCAATAGGTGTGTTTGTGTCATTGGATGATCAATTAGGTCATTTTCGTTCCCCCTAGGCTTATTCTTGTCCAATTAGGGTTTTTCACCAATCTTGTGCATCCAATAACTTTGTTTGTGTCATTGAATTAATATTTAGGTCATTTTCGTCCTCCCTAGGCATATTCTTGTCCAATTAGGGTTTTTAACCAATCTTGTGCATCCAATAGGTGTGTTTGTGTCATTGGATGATCAATTAGGTCATTTTCGTCCTCCCTAGGCTTATTCTTGTCCAATTAGGGTTTTTAACCAATCTTGTGCATCCAATAACTTTGTTTGTGTCATTGAATTAATATTTAGGTCATTTTCGTCCTCCCTAGGCATATTCTTGTCCAATTAGGGTTTTTAACCAATCTTGTGCATCCAATAGGTGTGTTTGTGTCATTGGATGATCAATTAGGTCATTTTCGTCCTCCCTAGGCTTATTCTTGTCCAATTAGGGTTTTTAACCAATCTTGTTCATCCAATAGGTGTGTTTGTGTCAATGGATGATCAATTAGGTCGTTTTCGTCGTCCCTAGGCTTATTCATGTCCAATTAGGGTTTTTAACCAATCTTGTGCATCCAATAGGTGTGTTTGTGTCATTGGATGATCAATTAGGTCATTTTCGTCCTACCTAGACTTATTCTTGTCAAATTAGGGTTTTTAATCAATCTTGTGCATCCAATAACTTTGTTTGTGTCATTGAATTAATATTTAGGTCATTTTCGTCCTCCCTAGGCATATTCTTGTCCAATTAGGGTTTTTAACCAATCTTGTGCATCCAATAGGTGTGTTTGTGTCATTGGATGATCAATTAGGTCATTTTCGTCCTCCCTAGGCTTATTCTTGTCCAATTAGGGTTTTTAACCAATCTTGTGCATCTAATAGGTGTGTATGTGTTATTGGATGATCAATTAGGTCATTTTCGTCCTCCCTAGGCTTTTTCTTGTCCAATTAGGGTTTTTAACCAATCTTGTGCATCCGATAAGTTTGTTTGTGTCATTAAATTAATATTTAGGTCATTTTCGTCCTCCCTAAGCATATTCTTGTCCAATTAGGGTTTTTAACCAATCTTATGCATCCAATAGGTGTGTTTGTGTCATTGGATGATCAATTAGGTCATTTTCGTCCTCCCTAGGCATATTCTTGTCCAATTAGGGTTTTTAACCAATCTTGTGCATCCAATAGGTGTGTTTGTGTCATTGGATGATCAATTAGGTCATTTTCGTCCTCCCTAGGCTTATTCTTGTCCAATTAGGGTTTTTAACCAATCTTGTGCATCCAATAAGTTTGTTTGTGTCATTGAATTAATATTTAGGTCATTTTCGTCCTCCCTAGTTATATTCTTGTCCAATTAGGGTTTTTAACCAATCTTGTGCATCCAATAAGTTCATTTGTGTCATTGGATTAACATTTAGGTCATTTTCGTCCTCCCTAGGCATATTCTTGTCCAATTAGGGTTTTTAACCAATCTTGTGCATCCAATAGGTGTGTTTGTGTCATTGGATGATCAATTAGGTCATTTTCGTCCTCCCTATACTTATTCTTGTCCAATTAGGGTTTTTAACCAATCTTGTGCATCCAATAGGTGTGTTTGTGTCATTGGATGATCAATTAGGTCATTTTCGTCCTCCCTAGGCTTATTCTTGTCCAATTAGGGTTTTTAACCAATCTTGTGCTCCAATAGGTGTGTTTGTGTCATTGGATGATCAATTAGGTCATTTTCGTCCTCCCTAGGCTTATTCTTGTCCAATTAGGGTTTTTAACCAATCTTGTGCATCCAATAGGTGTGTTTGTGTCATTGGATGATCAATTAGGTCATTTTCGTCCTCCCTAGGCTTATTCTTGTCCAATTAGGGTTTTTAACCAATCTTGTGCATCCAATAACTTTGTTTGTGTCATTGAATTAATATTTAGGTCATTTTCGTCCTCCCTAGGCATATTCTTGGCCAATTAGGGTTTTTAACCAATCTTGTGCATCCAATAGGTGTGTTTGTGTCATTGGATGATCAATTAGGTCATTTTCGTCCTCCCTAGGCTTATTCTTGTCCAATTAGGGTTTTTAACCAATATTGTGCATCCAATAAGTTCATTAGTGTCATTGGATGATCAATTAGGTCATTTTCGTCCTCCCTAGGCATATTCTTGTCCAATTAGGGTTTTTAACCAATCTTGTGCATCCAATAGGTGTGTTTGTGTCATTGGATGATCAATTAGGTCATTTTCGTCCTCCCTAGGCATATTCTTGACCAATTAGGGTTTTTAACAAATCTTGTGCATGATATAAGTTTGTTTGTGTCATTGAATTAATATTTAGGTCCTTTTCGTCCTCCCTAGGCATATTCTTGTCCAATTAGGGTTTTTAACCAATCTTGTGCATCCAATAGGTGTGTTTGTGTCATTGGATGATCAATTAGGTCATTTTCGTCCTCCCTAGGCTTATTCTTGTCCAATTAGGGTTTTTAACCAATCTTGTGCATCCAATAAGTTTGTTTGTGTCATTGAATTAATATTTAGGACATTTTCGTCCTCCCTAGGCATATTCTTGTCCAATTAGGGTTTTTAACCAATCTTGTGCATCCAATAGGTGTGTTTGTGTCATTGGATGATCAATTAGGTCATTTACGTCCTCCCTAGGCTTATTCTTGTCCAATTAGGGTTTTTAACCAATCTTGTGCATCCAATAGGTGTGTTTGTGGCAATGGATGATCAATTAGGTCATTTTCGTCCTCCCTAGGCTTATTCTTGTCCAACTAGGGTTTTTAACCAATCTTGTGCATCCAATAGGTGTGTTTGTGTCATTGCACGATCAATTAGGTCATTTTCGTCCTCCCTAGGCTTATTCTTGTCCAATTAGGGTTTTTAACCAATCTTGTGCATCCAATAAGTTCATTTGTGTCATTGGATTAACATTTAGGTCATTTTCGTCCTCCCTAGGCATATTCTTGTCCAATTAGGGTTTTTAACCAATCTTGTGCATCCAATAGGTGTGTTTGTGTCATTGGATGATCAATTAGGTCATTTACGTCCTCCCTAGGCTTATTCTTGTCCAATTAGGGTTTTTAACCAATCTTGTGCATCCAATAAGTTTGTTTGTGTCATTGAATTAATATTTAGGTCACTTTCGTCCTCCCTAGGCATATTCTTGTCCAATTAGGGTTTTTAACCAATCTTGTGCATCCAATAGGTGTGTTTGTGGCAATGGATGATCAATTAGGTCATTTTCGTCCTCCCTAGGCTTATTCTTGTCCAATAAAGGTTTTTAACCAATCTTGTGCATCCAATAGGTGTGTTTGTGTCATTTGATGAACAATTAGGTCATTTTCGTCCTCCCTAGGCTTATTCTTGTCCAATTAGGGTTTTTAACCAATCTTGTGCATCCAATAGGTGTGTTTGTGTCATTGGATGATCAATTAGGTCATTTTCGTCCTCCCTAGGCTTATTCTTGTCCAATTAGGGTTTTTAACCAATCTTGTGTATCCAATAAGTTCATTAGTGTCATTGGATGATCAACTAGGTCATTTCCGTCCTCCCTAGGCATGTTCTTGTCCAACTAGGGTTTTGAACCAATCTTGTGCATCCAATAGGTGTGTTTGTGTCATTGGATGATCAATTAGGTCATTTTGGTCCTCCCTAGGCATATTATTGTCCAATTAGGGTTTTTAACCAATCTTGTGCATCCAATAGGTGTGTTTGTGTCATTGGATGATCAATTAGGTCATTTTCGTCCTCCCTAGGCATATTCTTGTCCAATTAGGGTTTTTAACCAATCTTGTGCATCCAATAGGTGTGTTTGTGTCATTGGATGATCAATTAGGTCATTTTCGTCCTCCCTAGGCTTATTCTTGTCCAATTAGGGTTTTTAACCAATCTTGTGCATCCAATAACTTTGTTTGTGTCATTGAATTAATATTTAGGTCACTTTCGTCCTCCTTAGGCATATTCTTGTCCAATTAGGGGTTTTAACCAATCTTGTGCATCCAATAGGTGTGTTTGTGTCATTGGATGATCAATTAAGTCATTTTCGTCCTCCCTAGGCTTATTCTTGTCCAATTAAGGTTTTTAACCAATCTTGTACATCCAATAAGTTTGTTTGTGTCATTGAATTAATATTTAGGTGATTTTCGTCCTCCCTAGGCATATTCTTGTCCAATTAGGGTTTTTAACCAACTTGTGCATCCAATAGGTGTGTTTGTGTCATTGGATGATCAATTAGGTCATTCTCGTCCGCCCTAGGCTTATTCTTGTCCAATTAGGGTTTTTAACCAATCTTGTGCATCCTATAGGTGTGGTTGTGTCATTGGATGATCAATTAGGTCATTTTCGTCCTCCCTAGGCTTATTCTTGTCCAACTAGGGTTTTTAACCAATCTTGTGCATCCAATAAGTTTGTTTGTGTCATTGAATTAATATTTAGGTGATTTTCGTCCTCCCTAGGCATATTCTTGTCCAATTAGGGTTTTTAACCAATCTTGTGCATCCAATAGGTGTGTTTGTGT
This sequence comes from Cicer pinnatifidum, assembly GCA_037974775.1. Taxonomy (NCBI): domain Eukaryota; kingdom Viridiplantae; phylum Streptophyta; class Magnoliopsida; order Fabales; family Fabaceae; genus Cicer; species Cicer pinnatifidum. The sequence continues at coordinate 114,686 of JBBPBR010001790.1, forward strand.
CATTGGATGATCAATTAGGTCATTTACGTCCTCCCTAGGCTTATTCTTGTCCAATTAGGGTTTTTAACCAATCTTGTGCATCCAATAACTTTGTTTGTGTCATTGAATTAATATTTAGGTCACTTTCGTCCTCCTTAGGCATATTCTTGTCCAATTAGGGGTTTTAACCAATCTTGTGCATCCAATAGGTGTGTTTGTGTCATTGGATGATCAATTAAGTCATTTTCGTCCTCCCTAGGCTTATTCTTGTCCAATTAAGGTTTTTAACCAATCTTGTACATCCAATAAGTTCATTTGTGTCATTGGATTAATATTTAGGTCATTTTCGTCCTCCCTAGGCATATTCTGGTCCAATTAGGGTTTTTAACCAATCTTGTGCATCCAATAGGTGTGTTTGTGTCATTGGATGATCAATTAGGTCATTTTCGTCCTCCTTAGGCTTATTCATGTCCAATTAGGGTTTTTAACCAATCTTGTGCATCCAATAAGTTGAGTTGTGTCATTGGATTAACATTTAAGTCATTTTCGTTCTCCCTAGGCATATTCTTGTCCAATTAGGGTTTTTAACCAATCTTGTGCATCCAATAGGTGTGTTTGTGTCATTGGATGATCAATTAGGTCATTTTCGTCCTCCCTAGGCTTATTCATGTCCAATTAGGGTTTTTAACCAATCTTGTGCATCCAATAAGTTGAGTTGTGTCATTGGATTAACATTTAGGTCTTTTTCGTTCTCCCTAGGCATATTCTTGTCCAATTAGGGTTTTTAACCAATCTTGTGCATCAATAAGTTCATTTGTGTTATTGGATTAACATTTAGGTCATATTTGTCCTCCCTAGGCATATTCTTGTCCAATTAGGGTTTTTAACCAATCTTGTGCATCCAATAGGTGTGTTTGTGTCATTGGATGATCAATTAGGTCATTTTCGTCCTCCCTAGGCATATTCTTGTCCAATTAGGGTTTTTAACCAATCTTGTGCACACAATAGGTGTGTTGTGTCATTGGATGATCAATTAGGTCATTTTCGTCCTCCCTAGGCATATTCTTGTCCAATTAGGGTTTTTAACCAATCTTGTGCATCCAATAGGTGTGTTTGTGTCATTGGATGATCAATTAGGTCATTTTCGTCCTCCCTAGGCTTATTCTTGTCCAATTATGGTTTTTAACCAATCTTGGGCATCCGATAAGTTTGTTTGTGTCATTGAATTAATATTTAGGTCATTTTCGTCCTCCCTAGGCATATTCTTGTCCAATTAGGGTTTTTAACCAATCTTGTGCATCCAATAGGTGTGTTTGTGTCATTGGATGATCAATTAGGTCATTTTCGTCCTCCCTAGGCTTATTCTTGTCCAATTAGGGTTTTTAACCAATCTTGTGCATCCAATAAGTTGAGTTGTGTCATTGGATTAACATTTAGGTCATTTTCGTTCTCCCTAGGATTATTCTTGTCCAATTTGGGTTTTTAACAAATCTTGTGCATCCAATAAGTTCATTTGAGTTATTGGATTAACATTTAGGTCATATTCGTCCTCCCTAGGCATATTCTTGTCAAATTAGGGTTTTTAACCAATCTTGTGCATCCAATAGGTGTGTTTGTGTCATTGGATGATCAATTAGGTCATTTTCGTCCTCCCTAGGCATATTCTTGTCAAGTTAGGGTTTTTAACCAATCTTGTGCATCCAATAGGTGTGTTTGTGTCATTGGATGATCAATTAGGTCATTTTCGTCCTCCCTAGGCATATTCTTGTCCAATTAGGGTTTTTAACCAATCTTGTGCATCCAATAGGTGTGTTTGTGTCATTGGATGATCAATTAGGTCATTTTCGTCCTCCCTAGGCTTATTCTTGTCCAATTAGGGTTTTTAACCAATCTTGTGCATCCAATAGGTGTGTTTGTGTCATTGGATGATCAATTAGGTCGTTTTTGTCGTCCCTAGGCTTATTCTTGTCCAATTAGGGTTTTTAACCAATCTTGTGCATCCAATAGGTGTGTTTGTGTCATTGGATGATCAATTAGGTCAATTTCGTCCTACCTAGAATTATTCTTGTCAAATTAGGGTTTTTAATCAATCTTGTGCATCCAATAACTTTGTTTGTGTCATTGAATTAATATTTAGGTCATTTTCGTCCTCCCTAGGCATATTCTTGTCCAATTAGGGTTTTTAACCAATCTTGTGCATCCAATAGGTGTGTTTGTGTCATTGGATGATCAATTAGGTCATTTTCGTCCTACCTAGACTTATTCTTGTCAGATTAGGGTTTTTAATCAATCTTGTTCATCCAATAACTTTGTTTGTGTCATTGAATTAATATTTAGGTCATTTTCGTCCTCCCTAGGCATATTCTTGTCCAATTAGGGTTTTTAACCAATCTTGTGCATCCAATAGGTGTGTTTGTGTCATTGGATGATCAATTAGGTTATTTTCGTCCTTCCTAGGCTTACTCTTGTCCAATTAGGGTTTTTAACCAATGTTGTGCATCCAATAAGTTCATTTGTGTCATTGGATTAACATTTAGGTCATTTTCGTCCTCCCTAGGCATATTCTTGTCCAATTAGGGTTTTTAACCAATCTTGTGCATCCAATAGGTGTGTTTGTGTCATTGGATGATCGATTAGGTCATTTTCGTCCTACCTAGACTTATTCTTGTCAAATTAGGGTTTTTAATCAATCTTGTGCATCCAATAACTTTGTTTGTGTCACTGAATTAATATTTAGGTCATTTTCGTCCTCCCTAGGCATATTCTTGTCCAATTAGGGTTTTTAACCAATCTTGTGCATCCAATAGGTGTGTTTGTGTCATTGGATGATCAATTAGGTCATTTTCGTCCTCCCTAGGCTTATTCTTGCCCAATTAGGGTTTTTAACCAAACTTGTGCATCCAATAAGTTGAGTTGTGTCATTGGATTACAATTTAGGTCATTTTCGTCCTCCCTAGGCTTATTATTGTCCAATTAGGGTTTTTAACCAATCTTGTGCATCCAATAAGTTCATTTGTGTCATTGGATTAACATTTAGGTCATTTTCGTCCTCCCTAGGCATATTCTTGTCCAATTAGAGTTTTAGACCAATCTTGTGCATCCAATAGGTGTGTTTGTGTCATTGGATGATCAATTAGGTTATTGTCGTCCTCCCTAGGCTTATTCTTGTCCAATTAGGGTTTTTAACTAATCTTGTGCAACCAATAAGTTCATTTGTGTCATTGGATGATCAATTAGGTCATTTTCGTCCTCCCTAGGCATATTCTTGTCTAATTAGGGTTTTTAACCAATCTTGGGCATCCAATAGGTGTGTTTGTGTCATTGGATGATCAATTAGGTCATTTTCGTCATCCCTAGGCTTATTCTTGTCCAATTATGGTTTTTAAACGATCATGTGCATCCAATAGGTGTGTTTGTGTCGTTGGATGATCAATTAGGTCATTTTCATCCTCCCTAGGCATATTCTTGACCAATTAGGGTTTTTAACAAATCTTGTGCATCCAATAGGCGTGTTTGTGTCATTGGATGATCAATTAGGTCATTTTCGTCCTCCCTAGGCATATTCTTGTCCAATTAGGGTTTTTAACCAATCTTGTGCATCCAATAGGTGTGTTTGTGTCATTGGATGATCAATTAGGTCATTTTCCTCCTCCCTAGGCTTATTCTTGTCCAATTAGGGTTTTTAACCAATCTTGTGCATCCAATATGTTGAGTTGTGTCATTGACCAATCTTGTGCATCCAATAGGTGTGTTTGTGTCATTGGATGATCAATTAGGTCATTTTCGTCCTTCCTAGGCTTATTCTTGTCCAATTAGGGTTTTTAACCAATCTTGTGCATCCAATAGGTGTGTTTGTGTCATTAGATGATCAATTAGGTCATTTTCATCCTACCTAGACTTATTCTTGTCAAATTAGGGTTTTTAATCAATCTTGTGCATCCAATAACTTTGTTTGTGTCATTGAATTAATATTTAGGTCATTTTCGTCCTCCCTAGGCATATTCTTGTCCAATTAGGGTTTTTAACCAATCTTGTGCATCCAATAGGTGTGTTTGTGTCATTGGATGATCAATTAGGTCATTTTCGTCCTCCCTAAGCTTATTCTTGTCCAATTAGGGTTTTTAACAAATCTTGTGCATCCAATAAGTTCATTTGTGTCATTGGATGATCAATTAGGTCATTTTCGTCCTCCCTAGGCTTATTCTTGTCCAATTAGGGTTTTTAACCAATCTTGTGCATCCAATAGGTGTGTTTGTGTCATTGGATGATCAATTAGGTCATTTCCGTCCTCCCTTGACTAATTCTTGTCAAATTAGGGTTTTTAACCAATCTTGTGCATCCAATAACTTTGTTTGTGTCATTGAATTAATATTTAGGTCATTTTCGTCCTCCCTAGGCATATTCTTGTCCAATTAGGGTTTTTAACCAATCTTGTGCATCCAATAGGTGTGTTTGTGTCATTGGATGATCAATTAGGTCATTTTCGTCCTCCCTAGGCTTATTCTTGTCCAATTAGGGTTTTTAACCAATCTTGTGCATCCAATAACTTTGTTTGTGTCATTGCATTAATATTTAGGTCATTTTCTTCCTCCCTAGGCATATTCTTGTCCAATTAGGGTTTTTAACCAATCTTGTGCATCCAATAGGTGTGTTTGTGTCATTGGATGATCAATTAGGTTATTTTCGTCCTCCCTAGGCTTATTCTTGTCCAATTAGGGTTTATAACCAATCTTGTGCATCCAATAGGTGTTTTTGTGTCATTGGATGATCAATTAGGTCATTTTCGTCCTCCCTAGGCATATTCTTGTCCAATTAGGGTTTTTAACCAATCTTGTGCATCCAATAGGTGTGTTTGTGTCATTGGATGATCAATTAGGTCATTTTCGTCCTCCCTAGGCTTATTCTTGTCCAATTAGGGTTTTTAACAGATCTTGTGCATCCAATAACTTTGTTTGTGTCATTGAATTAATATTTAGGTCATTTTCGTCCTCCCTAGGCATATTCTTGTCCAATTAGGGTTTTTAACCAATCTTGTGCATCCAATAGGTGTGTTTGTGTCATTGGATGATCAATTAGGTCATTTTCGTCCTCCCTAGGCTTATTCTTGTCCAATTAGGGTTTTTAACCAATCTTGTGCATCCAATAACTTTGTTTGTGTCATTGAATTAATATTTAGGTCATTTTCCTCCTCCCTGGGCATATTCTTGTCCAATTAGGGTTTTTAACCAATCTTGTGCATCCAATAGGTGTGTTTGTGTCATTGGATGATCAATTAGGTCATTTTCGTCCTCCCTAGGCTTATTCTTGTCCAATTAGGGTTTTTAACCAATCTTGTGCATCCAATAACTTTGTTTGTGTCATTGAATTAATATTTAGGTCATTTTCGTCCTCCCTAGGCATATTCTTGTCCAATTAGGGTTTTTAACCAATCTTGTGCATCCAATAGGTGTGTTTGTGTCATTGGATGATCAATTAGGTCATTTTCGTCCTTTCTAGGCTTATTCATGTCCCATTAGGGTTTTTAACCAATCTTGTGCATCCAATAAGTTCATTTGTGTCATTGGATTATCATTTAGGTCATTTTCGTCCTCCCTAGGCATATTCTTGTCCAATTAGGGTTTTTAACCAATCTTGTGCATCCAATAGGTGTGTTTGTGTCATTGGATGATCAATTAGGTCATTTACGTTCTCCCTACGCTTATTCTTGTCCAATTAGTGTTTTTAACCACTCTTGCGCATCCAATAAGTTGAGTTGTGTCATTGGATTAACATTTAGGTCATTTTCGTTCTCTTTAGGCTTATTCTTGTCCAATTAGGGTTTTTAACCAATCTTGTGCATCCAATAGGTGTGTTTGTGTCATTGGATGATCAATTAGGTCATTTTCGTCCTCCCTAGGCTTATTCTTGTCCAATTAGGGTTTTTAACCAATCTTGTGCATCCTATAGGTGTGGTTGTGTCATTGGATGATCAATTAGGTCATTTTCGTCCTCCATAGGCTTATTCTTGTCCAACTAGGGTTTTTAACCAATCTTGTGCATCCAATAAGTTTGTTTGTGTCATTGAATTAATATTTAGGTGATTTTCGTCCTCCCTAGGCATATTCTTGTCCAATTAGGGTTTTTAACCAATCTTGTGCATCCAATAGGTGTGTTTGTGTCATTGGATGATCAATTAGGTCATTTACGTCCTCCCTAGGCCTATTCTTGTCCAATTAGGGTTTTTAACCAATCTTGTGCATCCAATAACTTTGTTTGTGTCATTGAATTAATATTTAGGTCATTTTCGTCCTCCCTAGGCATATTCTTGTCCAATTAGGGTTTTTAACCAATCTTGTGCATCCAATAGGTGTGTTTGTGTCATTGGATGATCAATTAGGTCATTTTCGTCCTCCCTAGGCTTATTCTTGTCCAATTAGGGTTTTTAACCAATCTTGTTCATCCAATAGGTGTGTTTGTGTCAATGGATGATCAATTAGGTCGTTTTCGTCGTCCCTAGGCTTATTCATGTCCAATTAGGGTTTTTAACCAATCTTGTGCATCCAATAGGTGTGTTTGTGTCATTGGATGATCAATTAGGTCATTTTCGTCCTACCTAGACTTATTCTTGTCAAATTAGGGTTTTTAATCAATCTTGTGCATCCAATAACTTTGTTTGTGTCATTGAATTAATATTTAGGTCATTTTCGTCCTCCCTAGGCATATTCTTGTCCAATTAGGGTTTTTAACCAATCTTGTGCATCCAATAGGTGTGTTTGTGTCATTGGATGATCAATTAGGTCATTTTCGTCCTCCCTAGGCTTATTCTTGTCCAATTAGGGTTTTTAACCAATCGTGTGCATCCAATAAGTTGAGTTGTGTCATTCGGTTAACATTTAGGTCATTTTCGTCCTCCCTAGGCTTATTCTTGTCCAATTAGGGTTTTTAACCAATCTTGTGCATCCAATAGGTGTGTTTGTGGCAATGGATGATCAATTAGGTCATTTTCGTCCTCCCTAGGCTTATTCTTGTCCAATTAGGGTTTTTAACCAAACTAGTGCATCCAATAGGTGTGTTTGTGTCATTGGATGATCAATTAGGTCATTTTCGTCCTCCCTAGGCTTATTCTTGTCCAATTAGGGTTTTTTACCAATCTTGTGCTTCCAATAAGTGTGTTTGTGTCATTGGATGATCAATTAGGTCATTTTCGTCCTTCCTAGGCATATTCTTGTCCAATTAGGGTTTTTAACCAGTCTTGTGCATCCAATAGGTGTGTTTGTGTCATTGGATGATCAATTAGGTCATTTTCGTCCTCCCTAGGCTTATTCTTGTCCAATTAGTGTTTTTAACCAATATTGTGCATCCAATAACTTTGTTTGTGTCATTGAATTAATATTTAGGTCATTTTCGTCCTCCCTAAGCATATTCTTGTCCAATTAGGATTTTTAACCAATCTTGTGCATCCAATAGGTGTGTTTGTGTCATTGGATGATCAATTAGGTCATTTTCGTCGTCCCTAGGCTAATTCTTGTCCAATTAGGGTTTTTAACCAATCTTGTGCATCCAATAATGTGTTTGTGTCATTGGATGATCAATTAGGTCATTTTCGTCCTCCCTAGGCATATTCTTGTCCAATTAGGGTTTTTAACCAATCTTGTGCATCCAATAGGTGTGTTTGTGGCAATGGATGATCAATTAGGTCATTTTCGTCCTCCCTAGGCTTATTCTTGTCCAATTAGGGTTTTTAACCAATCTTGTGTATCCAATAGGTGTGTTTATGTCATTGGATGATCAATTAGGTCATTTTCGTCCTCCCTAGGCTAATTCTAGTCCAATTAGGGTTTTTAACCAATCTTGTGCATCCAATAGGTGTGTTTGTGTCATTGGATGATCAATTAGGTCATTTTCGTCCTCCCTAGGCATATTCTTGTCCAATTAGGGTTTTTAACCAATCTTGTGCATCCAATAGGTGTGTTTGTGGCAATCGATGATCAATTAGGTCATTTTCGTCCTCCCTAGGCTTATTCTTGTCCAATTAGGGTTTTTAACCAATCTTGTGTATCCAATAGGTGTGTTTGTGTCATTGGATGATCAATTACGTCATTTTCGTCTTCCCTAGGCTTATTCTTGTCCAATTAGAATTTTTAACCAATCTTGTGCATCCAATAACTTTGTTTGTGTCATTGAATTAATATTTAGGTCATTTTCGTCCTCCCTAAGCATATTCTTGTCCAATTTGGGTTTTTAACCAATCTTGTGCATCCAATAGGTGTGTTTGTGTCATTGGATGATCAATTAGGTCATTTTCGTCCTCCCTAGGCTAATTCTTATCCAATTAGGGTTTTTAACCAATCTTGTGTATCCAATAGGTGTGTTTGTGTCATTGGATGATCAATTAGGTCATTTTCGTCGTCCCTAGGCTAATTCTTGTCCAGTTAGGGTTTTTAACCAATCTTGTGCATCCAATAGGTGTGTTTGTGGCAATGGATGATCAATTAGGTCATTTTCGCCCTCCCTAGGCATATTCTTGTCCAATTAGGGTTTTTAACCAATCTTGTGTATCCAATAGGTGTATTTGTGTCATTGGATGATCAATTAGGTCATTTTCATCCTCCCTAGGCTTATTCTTGTCCAATTAGAGTTTTTAACCAATCTTGTGCATCCAATAACTTTGTTTGTGTCATTGAATTAATATTTAGGTCATTTTCGTCCTCCCTAAGCATATTCTTGTCCAATTATGGTTTTTAACCAATCTTGTGCATCCAATAGGAGTGTTTGTGTCATTGGATGATCAATTAGGTCATTTTTGTCCTCCCTAGGCTAATTCTTGTCCAATTAGGGTTTTTAACCAATCTTGTGCATCCAATAGGTGTGTTTGTGTCATTGGATGATCAATTAGGTCATTTTCGTCCTACTTAGGCTTATTCTTGTCCAATTAGGGTTTTTAACCAATCTTGTGCATCCAATAACTTTGTTTGTGTCATTGAATTAATATTTAGGTCATTTTCGTCCTCCCTAGGCATATTCTTGTCCAATTAGGGTTTTTAACCAATCTTGTGCATCCAATAGGTGTGTTTGTGTCATTGGATGATCAATTAGGTCATTTTCGTCCTCCCTAGGCATATTCTTGTCCAATTAGGGTTTTTAACCAATCTTGTGCATCCAATAAGTCCGTTTGTGTCATTGGATTAACATTTAGGTCATTTTCGTCCTCCCTAGGCATATTCTTGTCCAATTAGGGTTTTTAACCAATCTTGTGCATCCAATAGGTGTGTTTGTGTCATTGGATGATCAATTAGGTCATTTTCGTCCTCCCTAGGCTTATTCTTGTCCAATTAGGGTTTTTAACCAATCTTGTGCATCCAATAAGTCCGTTTGTGTCATTGGATTAACATTTAGGTCATTTTCGTCCTCCCTATGCATATTCTTGTCCAATTAGAGTTTTAGACCAATCTTGTGCATCCTATAGGGGTGTTTGTGTCATTGGATGATCAATTAGGTTATTTTCGTCCTCCCTAGGCTTATTCTTGTCCAATTAGGGTTTTTAACTAATCTTGTGCATCCAATAATTTCATTTGTGTCATTGGATGATCAATTAGGTCATTTTCGTCCTCCCTAGGCATATTCTTGTCCAATTAGGGTTTTTAACCAATCTTGTGCATCCAATAGGTGTGTTTGTGTCATTGGATGATCAATTAGGTCATTTTCGTCCTCCCTAGGCTTATTCTTGTCCAATTAGGGTTTTTAACCGATGTTGTGCATCCAATAGGTGTGTTTGTGTCGTTGGTTGATCAATTAGGTCATTTTCATCCTCCCTAGGCATATTCTTGTCCAATTAGGGTTTTTAACCAATCTTGTGCATCTAATAGGTGTGTTTGTGTCATTGGATGATCAATTAGGTCATTTTCGTCCTCCCTAGGCTTATTCTTGTCCAATTAGGGTTTTTAACCAATCTTGTGCATCCGATAAGTTTGTTTGTGTCATTGAATTATATTTAGGTCATTTTCGTCCTCCCTAGGCATATTCTTGTCCAATTAGGGTTTTTAACCAATCTTGTGCATCCAATAGGTGTGTTTGTGTCATTGGATGATCAATTAGGTCATTTTCGTCCTCCCTAGGCTTATTCTTGTCCAATTAGGGTTTTTAACCAATCTTGTGCATCCAATAAGTTGAGTTGTGTCATTGGATTAACATTTAGGTCATTTTCGTCCTCCCTAGGCTTATTCTTGTCCAATTAGGGTTTTTAACCAATCTTGTGCATCCAATAACTTTGTTTGTGTCCTTGAATTAATATTTAGGTCATTTTCGTCATCCCTAGGCATATTCTTGTCAAATTAGGGTTTTTAACCAATCTTGTGCATCCAATAGGTGTGTCTGTGTCATTGGATGATCAATTAGGTCATTTTCGTCCTCCCTAGGCATATTCTTGTCCAATTAGGGTTTTTAACCAATCTTGTGCATCCAATAGGTGTGTTTGTGTCATTGGATGATCAATTAGGTCATTTTCGTCCTCCCTAGGCTTATTCTTGTCCAATTAGGGTTTTTAACCAATCTTGTGCATCCAATAAGTTGAGTTGTGTCATTGGATTAACATTTAGGTCATTTTCGTCCTCCCTAGGCTTATTCTTGTCCAATTAGGGTTTTTAACCAATCTTGTGCCTCCAATAGGTGTGTTTGTGTCATTGGATGACCAATTAGGTCATTTTCGTCCTCCCTAGGCATATTCTTGTCCAATTAGGGTTTTTAACCAATCTTGTGCATCCAATAGCTGTGTTTGTGGCAATGGATGATCAATTAGGTCATTTTCGTCCTCCCTAGGCTTATTCTTGTCCAATTTGGGTTTTTATCCAATCTTGTGCATCCAATAGGTGTGTTTGTGTCATTGGATGATCAATTAGGTCATTTTCGTCCTCCCTAGGCATATTCTTGTCCAATTAGGGTTTTTAACCAATCTTGTGCATCCAATAGGTGTGTTTGTGTCATTGGATGATCAACTAGGTCATTTTCGTCCTCCCTAGGCTTATTCTTGTCCAATAAGGGTTTTTAACCAATCTTGTGCATCCAATCAGTTGAGTTGTGTCATTGGATTAACATTTAGGTCATTTTCGTCCTCCCTAGGCTTATTCTTGTCCAATTAGGGTTTTTAACCAATCTTCTGCATCCGATAAGTTTGTTTGTGTCATTGAATTAATATTTAGGTCATTTTTGTCCTCCCTAGGAATATTCTTGTCCAATTAGTGTTTTTAACCAATCTTGTGCATCCAATAGGTGTGTTTGTGTCATTGGATGATCAATTAGGTCATTTTCGTCCTCCCTAGGCATATTCTTGTCCAATTAGGGTTTTTAACCAATCTTGTGCATCCAATAGGTGTGTTTGTGTCATTGGATGATCAATTAGGTCATTTTCGTCCTCCCTAGGCTTATTCTTGTCCAATTAGGGTTTTTAACCAATCTTGTGCATCCAATAGGTGTGTTTGTGTCATTGGATGATCAATTAGGTCATTTTCGTCCTCCCTAGGCTTATTCTAGTCCAATTAGGGTTTTTATCCAATCTTGTGCATCCAATAACTTTGTTTGTGTCATTGAATTAATATTTAGGTCATTTTCGTCCTCCCTAGGCATATTCTTGTCCAATTAGGGTTTTTAACCAATCTTGTGCATCCAATAGGTGTGTTTGTGTCATTGGATGATCAATTAGGTCATTTTCGTCCTCCTTAGGCTTATTCATGTCCAATTAGGGTTTTTAACCAATCTTGTGCATCCAATAAGTTGAGTTGTGTCATTGGATTAACATTTAGGTCATTTTCGTTCTCCCTAGGCATATTCTTGTCCAATTAGGGTTTTTAACCAATCTTGTGCATCCAATAGGAGTGTTTGTGTCATTGGATGATCAATTAGGTCATTTTCGTCCTCCCTAGGCTTATTCATGTCCAATTAGGGTTTTTAACCAATCTTGTGCATCCAATAAGTTGAGTTGTGTCATTGGATTAACATTTAGGTCATTTTCGTTCTCCCTAGGCATATTCTTGTCCAATTAGGGTTTTTAACCAATCTTGTGCATCAATAAGTTCATTTGTGTTATTGGATTAACATTTAGGTCATATTTGTCCTCCCTAGCCATATTCTTGTCCAATTAGGGTTTTTAACCAATCTTGTGCATCCAATAGGTGTGTTTGTGTCATTGGATGATCAATTAGGTCATTTTTGTCCTCACTAGGCATATTCTTGTCCAATTAGGGTTTTTAACCAATCTTCTGCATCCAATAGGTGTGTTTGTGTCATTGGATTAACATTTAGGTCATTTTCGTCCTCCCTAGGCTTGTTCTTGTCCAATTAGGGTTTTTAACCAATCTTGTGCATCCAATAAGTTCATTAGTGTCATTGGTTGATCAATTAGGTCATTTTCGTCCTCCCTAGGCATGTTCTTGTCCAACTAGGGTTTTTAACCAATCTTGTGCATCCAATAGGTGTGTTTGTGTCATTGGATGATCCATTAGGTCATTTACGTCCTTCCTAGGCTTATTCTTGTCCAATTAGGGTTTTTAACCAATCTTGTGCATCAAATAAGTTGAGTTGTGTCATTGGATTAACATTTAGGTCATTTTCGTTCTCCCTAGGCTTGTTCTTGTCCAATTAGGTTTTTTAACAAATCTTGTGCATCCAATAAGTTCATTTGTGTCATTGGATTAACATTTAGGTCATATCCGTCCTCCCTAGGCATATTCTTGTCCAATTAGGGTTTTTAACCAATCTTGTGCATCCAATAGGTATGTTTGTGTCATTGGATGATCAATTAGGTCATTTTCGTCCTCCCTATGCTTATTCTTGTCCGATTAGGGTTTTTAACCAATCTTGTGCATCCGATAAGTTTGTTTGTGTCATTGAATTAATAATTAGGTCATTTTCGTCCTCCCTATGCTTATTCTTGTCCAATTAGGGTTTTTAACCAATCTTGTGCATCAAATAAGTTGAGTCGTGTCATTGGATTAACATTTAGGTCATTTTCGTTCTCCCTAGGCTTGTTCTTGTCCAATTAGGTTTTTTAACAAATCTTGTGCATCCAATAAGTTCATTTGTGTCATTGGATTAACATTTAGGTCATATCCGTCCTCCCTAGGCATATTCTTGTCCAATTAGGGTTTTTAACCAATCTTGTGCATCCAATAGGTGTGTTTGTGTCATTGGATGATCAATTAGGTCATTTTCGTTCTCCCTAGGCTTATTCTTGTCCAATTAGGGTTTTTAACCAATCTTGTGCATCCAATAAGTTCATTTGTGTTATTGGATTAACATTTAGATCATATTCTTCCTCCCTAGGCATATTCTTGTCCAATTAGGGTTTTTAACCAATCTTGTGCATCCAATAGGAGTATTTGTGTCATTGGATGATCAATTAGGTCATTTTCGTCCTTCCTAGGCATATTCTTGTCCAATTAGGGTTTTTAACCAATCTTGTGCATCCAATAGGTGTGTTTATCTCATTGGATGATCAATTAGGTCACTTTGATCCTCCCTAGGCTTATTCTTGTCCAATTATGGTTTTTAACCAATCTTGTGCATCCAATAGGAGTGTTTGTGTCATTGAATGATCAGATTAGGTCATTTTCGTCCTCCCTAGGCATATTCTTGTCCAATTAGGGTTTTTAACCAATCTTGTGCATCCAATAGGTGTGTTTGTGTCAATGGATGATCAATTAGGTCATTTTCGTCCTCCCTAAGCTTATTCTTGTCCAATTAGGGTTTTTAACCAATCTTGTGCATCCAATAAGTTCATTAGTGTCATTGGATGATTAATTAGGTCATTTTCGTCCTCCCTAGGGATGTTCTGGTCCAACTATGGTTTTTAACCAATCTTGTGCATCCAATAGGTGTGTTTGTGTCATTGGATGATCAATTAGGTCATTTTCGTCCTCCCTAGGCTTATTCTTGTCCAATTAGGGTTTTTAACCAATCTTGTGCATCCAATAAGTTGAGTTGTGTAATTGGATTAACATTTAGGTCATTTTCGTTCTCCCTAGGCTTATTCTTGTCCAATTAGGGTTTTTAACCAATCTTGTGCATCCAATAAGTTCATTTGTGTTATTGGATTAACATTTAGGTCATATTCGTCCTCCCTAGGCATATTCTTGTCCAACTATGGTTTTTAACCAATCTTGTGCATCCAATAGGTGTGTTTGTGTCATTGGATGATCAATTAGGTCATTTTCGTCCTCCCTAGGCATATTCTTGTCCAATTAGGGTTTTTAACCAATCTTGTGCATCCAATAGGTGTGTTTGTGTCATTGGATGATCAATTAGGTCATTTTCGTCCTCCTTAGACATATTCTTGTCCAATTAGGGTTTTTAACCAATCTTGTGCATCCAATAGGTGTGTTTGTGTTATTGGATGATCAATTAGGTCATTTTCGTCCTCCCTAGGCTTATTCTTGTCCAATTAGGGTTTTTAACCAATCTTGTACATCCAATAAGTTCATTTGTGTCATTGGATTAACATTTAGGTCATTTTCGTCCTCCCTAGGCATATTCTTGTCCAATTAGGGATTTTAACCAATCTTGTGCATCCAATAGGTGTGTTTGTGTCATTGGATGATCAATTAGGTCATTTTCGTCCTCCCTAGGCATATTCTTGTCCAATTAGGGTTTTTAACCAATCTTGTGCATCAATAGGAGTGTTTGTGTCATTGGATGATCAATTAGGTCATTTTCGTCCTTCCTTGGCTTATTCTTGTCCAATTAGGGTTTTTAACCAATCTTGTGCATCCAATAGGTGTGTTTGTGTCATTGGATGATCAATTAGGTCATTTTCGTCCTCCCTAGGCTTATTCTTGTCCAATTAGGGTTTTTAACCAATCTTGTGCATCCAATAGGTGTGTTTATGTCATTGGATGCTCAATTAGGTCATTTTTGTCCTCCCTAGGCTTATTCTTGTCCAATTAGGGTTTTTAACCAATCTTGTGCATCCAATAGGTGTGTTTGTGTCATTGGATGATCAATTAGGTCATTTTCGTCCTCCCTAGGCTTATTCTTGTCCAATTAGGGTTTTTAACCAATCTTGTGCATCCAATAGGTGTGTTAGTGTTATTGGAAGATCAATTAGGTCATTTTCGTCCTCCCTAGGCTTATTCTTGTCCAATTAGGGTTTTTAACCAATCTTGTGCATCCAATAGGTGTGTTTGTGTCATTGGATGATCAATTAGGTCATTTTCGTCCTCCCTAGGCTTATTCTTGTGCAATTAGGATTTTTAACCAATCTTGTGCATGCAATAAGTTCATTTGTGTCATTGAATGATCAATTAGGTCATTTTCGTCCTCCCTAGGCTTATTCTTGTCCAATTAGGGTTTTTAACCAATCTTGTGCATCCAA
Source organism: Cicer pinnatifidum (assembly GCA_037974775.1). Taxonomy (NCBI): domain Eukaryota; kingdom Viridiplantae; phylum Streptophyta; class Magnoliopsida; order Fabales; family Fabaceae; genus Cicer; species Cicer pinnatifidum. The sequence continues at coordinate 130,005 of JBBPBR010001790.1, forward strand.
TAGGTGTGTTTGTGTCATTGGATGATCAATTAGGTCATTTTCGTCCTCCCTAGGCTTATTCTTGCCCAATTAGGGTTTTTAACCAATCTTGTGCATCCAATAAATTCATTTGTGTCATTGGATTAACATTTAGGTCATTTTCGTCCTCCATAGGCATATTCTTCTCCAATTAGGGTTTTTAACCATTCTTGTGCTTCCAATAGGTGTGTTTGTGTCATTGGATGATCAATTAGGTCATTTTCGTCCTCACTAGGCTTATTCTTGTCCAATTAGGGTTTTTAACCAATCTTGTGCATCCAATAGGTTTGTTTGTGTCATTGGATGATCAATTAGGTCATTTTCGTCCTCCCTAGGCTTATTCTTGTCCAATTAGGGTTTTTATCCAATCTTGTGCATCCAATAACTTTGTTTGTGTCATTGAATTAATATTTAGGTCATTTTCGTCCTCCCTAGGCATATTCTTGTCCAATTAGGGTTTTTAACCAATCTTGTGCATCCAATAGGTGTGTTTGTGTCAATGGATGATCAATTAGGTCATTTTCGTCCTCCGTAAGCTTATTCTTGTCCAATTAGGGTTTTTAACCAATCTTGTGCATCCAATAAGTTCATTAGTGTCATTGGATGATTAATTAGGTCATTTTCGTCCTCCCTAGGGATGTTCTGGTCCAACTATGGTTTTTAACCAATCTTGTGCATCCAATAGGTGTGTTTGTGTCATTGGATGATCAATTAGGTCATTTTCGTCCTCCCTAGGCTTATTCTTGTCCAATTAGGGTTTTTAACCAATCTTGTGCATCCAATAAGTTGAGTTGTGTAATTGGATTAACATTTAGGTCATTTTCATTCTCCCTAGGCTTATTCTTGTCCAATTAGGGTTTTTAACCAATCTTGTGCATCCAATAGGTGTGTTTGTGGCATTGGATGATCAATTAGGTCAATTTCGTCCTCCCTAGGCTTATTCTTGTCCAATTAGGGTTTTTAACCAATCTTGTGCATCCAATAAGTTGAGTGTGTCATTGGATTAACATTTAGGTCATTTTCGTCCTCACTAGGCTTATTCTTGTCCAATTAGGGTTTTTAACCAATCTTGTGCATCCAATAGGTGTGTTTGTGTCATTGGATGATCAATTAGGTCATTTTCGTCCTCCCTAGGCTTATTCTTGTCCAATTAGGGTTTTTAACCAATCTTGTGCATCCAATAGGTGTGTTTATGTCATTGGATGCTCAATTAGGTCATTTTTGTCCTCCCTAGGCTTATTCTTGTCCAATTAGGGTTTTTAACCAATCTTGTGCATCCAATAGGTGTGTTTGTGTCATTGGATGATCAATTAGGTCATTTTCGTCCTCCCTAGGCTTATTCTTGTCCAATTAGGGTTTTTAACCAATCTTGTGCATCCAATAAGTGCGTTTGTGTCATAGGATGATCAATTAGGTCATTTTCGTCCTCCCTAGGCTTATTCTTGTCCAATTAGGGTTTTTAACCAATGTTGTGCATCCAATAAACTCGTTTGTGTCATTGAATTAACATTTAGGTCATTTTCGTCCTCCCTAGGCATATTCTTGTCCAATTAGGGTTTTTAACCAATCTTGTGCATCCAATAAGTTTGTTTGTTTCATTGAATTAATATGTAGGTTATTTTCGTCCTCCCTAGGCATATTCTTGTCCAATTAGGGTTTTTAACCAATCTTGTGCATCCAATAGGTGTGTTTGTGTCATTGGATGATCAATTAGGTCATTTTCGTCCTCCCTAGGCTTATTCTTGTCCAATTAGGGTTTTTAACCAATCTTGTGCATCCAATAAGTTCATTAGTGTCATTGGATAATCAATTAGTTCATTTTCGTCCTCCCTAGGCATATTATTGTCCAATTAGGGTTTTTAACCAATCTTGTGCATCCAATAAGTTTGTTTGTGTCATTGAATTAATATTTACGTCATTTTCGTCCTCCCTAGGCATATTATTGTCCAATTAGGGTTTTTAACCAATCTTGTGCATCCAATAAGTTCATTTGTGTTATTGGATTAACATTTAGGTCATATTCGTCCTCCGTAGGCATATTCTTGTCCAATTAGGGTTTTTAACCAATCTTGTGCATCCAATAGGTGTGTTTGTGTCATTGGATGATCAATTAGGTCATTTTCGTCCTCCCTAGGCTTATTCTTGTCCAATTAGGGTTTTTAACCAATCTTGTGCATCCAATAAGTTCATTAGTGTCATTGGATGATCAATTAGGTGATTTTCGTCCTCCCTAGGCATGTTCTTGTCCAACTAGAGTTTTTAACCAATCTTGTGCATCCAATAGGTGTGTTTGTGTCATTGGATGATCAATTAGGTCATTTTCGTCCTCCCTAGGCTTATTCTTGTCCAATTAGGGTTTTTAACCAATCTTGTGCATCCAATAAGTTCATTTGTGTCATTGGATTAACATTTAGGTAATTTTCGTCCTCCCTAGGCATATTCTTGTCAACTTAGGGATTTTAACCAACCTTGTGCTTCCAATAGGTGTGTTTGTGTCATTGGATGATCAATTAGGTCATTTTCGTCCTCCCTAGGCTTATTCTTGTCCAATTAGGGTTTTTAACAAATCTTGTGCATCCAATAACTTTGTTTGTGTCATTGAATTAATATTTAGGTCATTTTCGTCCTCCCTAGGCATATTCTTGTCCAATTAGGGTTTTTAACCAATCTTGTGCATCCAATAGGTGTGTTTGTGTCATTGGATGATCAATTAGGTCATTTTCGTCCTCCCTAGGTTTATTCTTGTCCAATTAGGGTTTTTAACCAATCATGTGCATCCAATAGGTGTGTTTGTGTCATTGGATGATCAATTAGGTCATTTTCGTCCTCCCTAGGTTTATTCTTGTCCAATTAGGGTTTTTAACCAATCTTGTGCATCCAATAGGTGTGTTTGTGTCATTGGATGATCAATTAGGTCATTTTCGTCCTCCCTAGGCTTATTCTTGTCCAATTAGGGTTTTTAACCAATCTTGTGCATCCAATAAGTTCATTTGTGTCATTGGATGATCAATTAGGTTATTTTCGTCCTCCCTTGGCATATTCTTCTCCAACTAGGGTTTTAAACCAATCTTGTGCATCCAATAGGTGTGTTTGTGTCATTGGATGATCAATTAGGTCATTTTTGTCCTCCCTAGGCTTATTCTTGTCCAATTAGGGTTTTTAACCAATCTTGTGCATCCAATAGGTGTGTTTGTGTCATTGGATGATCAATTAGGTCATTTTCGTCCTCCCTATGCTTATTCTTGTCCAATTAGGGTTTTTATCCAATCTTGTGCTTCCAATAACTTTGTTTGTGTCATTGAATTAATATTTAGGTCATTTTCGTCCTCCCTAGGCATATTCTTGTCCAATTAGGGTTTTTAACCAATCTTGTGCATCCAATAGGTGTGTTTGTGTCATTGGATGATCAATTAGGTCATTTTCGTCCTCCCTTGGCATATTCTTGTCCAACTAGGGTTTTTAACCAATCTTGTGCATCCAATAAGTTTGTTTGTGTCATTGAATTATTATTTAGGTCATTTTCGTCCTCCTTAGGCATATTCTTGTCCAATTAGGGTTTTTAACCAATCTTGTGCATCCAATAGGTGTGTTTGTGTCATTGGATGATCAATTAGGTCATTTTCGTCCTCCCTAGGCTTATTCATTTCCAATTAGGGTTTTTAACCAATCTTGTGCATCCAACAAGTTTGTTTATGTAATTGAATTAATATTTAGGTCATTTTCGTCCTCCCTAGGCATATTCTTTTCCAATTAGGGTTTTTAACCAATCTTGTGCATCCAATAGGTGTGTTTGTGTCATTGGATGATCAATTAGGTCATTTTCGTCCTCCCTAGGCTTATTCTTGTCCAAGTAGGGTTTTTAACCAATCTTGTGCATCCAATAGGTGTGTTTGTGTCATTGGATGATCAATTAGGTCATTTTCGTCCTCCCTAGGCTTATTCTTGTCCAATTAGGGTTTTTAACCAATCTTGTGCATCCAACAAGTTAGTTTATGTCATTGAATTAATATTTAGGTCATTTTCGTCCTCCCTAGGCATATTCTTGTCCAATTAGGGTTTTTAACCAATCTTGTGCATCCAATAGGTGTGTTTGTGTCATTGGATGATCAATTAGGTCATTTTCGTCCTCCCTAGGCATATTCTTGTCCAATTAGGGTTTTTAACCAATCTTGTGCATCCAATAGGTGTGTTTGTGGCAATGGATGATCAATTTGGTCATTTTCGTCCTCCCTGGGCTTATTCTTGTCCAATTATGGTTTTTAACCAATCTTGTGCATCCAATAGGTGTGTTTGTGTCATTGGATGATCAATTAGGTCATTTTCGTCCTCCCTAGGCTTATTCTTGTCCAATTAGGGTTTTTAACCAATCTTGTGCATCCAATAGGTGTGTTTGTGTCATTGGATGATCAATTAGGTCATTTTCGTCCTCCCTAGGCTTATTCTTGTCCAATTAGGGTTTTTAACCAATCTTGTACATCCAATAAATTCATTTATGTCATTGCATTAACATTTAGGTCATATCCGTCCTCCCTAGGCATATTCTTGTCCAATTAGGGTTTTTAACCAATCTTGTGCATCCAATAGGTGTGTTTGTGTCATTGGATGATCAATTAGGTCCTTTTCGTTGTCCCTAGGCTTATTCTTGTCCAATTAGGGTTTTTAACCAATCTTGTGCATCCAATAGGTGTGTTTGTGTCATTGGATGATCAATTAGGTCATTTTCGTCCTCCCTAGGCTTATTCTTGTCCAATTAGGGTTTTTAACCAATCTTGTGCATCCAATAACTTTGTTTGTGTCATTGAATTAATATTTAGGTCATTTTCGTCCTCCCTAGGCATATTCTTGTCCAATTAGGGTCTTTAACCAATCTTGTGCATCAAATAGGTGTGTTTGTGTCATTGGATGATCAATTAGGTTATTTTCGTCCTTCCTAGGCTTATTCTTGTCCAATTAGGGTTTTTAACCAATCTTGTGCATCCAATAAGTTCATTTGTGTCATTGGATTAACATTTAGGTCATTTTCGTCCTCCCTAGGCATATTCTTGTCCAATTACGGTTTTTAACCAATCTTGTGCATCCAATAGGTGTGTTTGTGTCATTGGATGATCAATTATGTCATTTTCGTCCTTTCTATGCTTATTCTTGTCCAATTAGGGTTTTTAACCAATCTTGTGCATCCAATAAGTTCATTTGTGTCATTGGATAATCAATTAGGTCATTTTCGTCCTCCCTATGCTTATTCTTTTCAAATTATGGTTTTTAACCAATCTTGTGCATCCAATAGGTGTGTTTGTGTCATTGGATGATCAATTAGGTCATTTTCGTCCTCCCTAGGCTTATTCTTGTCCAATTAGGGTTTTTAACCAATCTTGTGCATCCAATAGGTGTGTTTGTGTCATTGGATGATCAATTAGGTTATTTTCATCCTCCCTATGCTTATTCTTGTCGAATTAGGGTTTTTAACTAATCTTGTGCATCCAATAGGTGTGTTTGTGTCATTGGATGATCAATTAGGTCATTTTCGTCCTCCCTAGGCTTATTCTTGTCCAATTAGGGTTTTTAACCAATCTTGTGCATCCAATAGGTGTGTTTGTGTCATTGGATGATCAATTAGGTCATTTTCGTCCTCCCTAGGCTTATTCTTGTCCAATTAGGGTTTTTAACCAATCTTGTGCATTCAATAAGTTCATTTGTGTCATTGGATTAACATTTAGGTCATTTTCGTTCTCCCTAGGCTTATTCTTGTCCAATTAGGGTTTTTAACCAATCTTGTCCATCCAATAAGTTCATTTGTGTTATTGGATTAACATTTAGGTCATATTCGTCTTCCCTAGGCATATATTCTTGTCCAATTAGGGTTTTTAACCAATCTTGTGCATCCAATAGGTGTGTTTGTGTCATTGGATGATCAATTAGGTCATTTTCGTCCTCCCTAGGCATATTCTTGTCCAATTAGGGTTTTTAACCAATCTTGTGCATCCAATAGGTGTGTTTGTGTCATTGGATGATCAATTAGGTCATTTTCGTCCTCCCTAGGCTTATTCTTGTCCAATTAGGGTTTTTAAGCAATCTTGTGCTTCCAATAAGTTCATTTGTGTCATTGGATTAACATTTAGGTCATTTTCGTCCTCCTTAGGCATATTCTTGTCCAATTAGGGTTTTTAACCAATCTTGTGCATCCAATAGGTGTGTTTGTGTCATTGGATGATCAATTAGGTCATTTTCGTCCTCCCAAGGCTTATTCTTGTCCAATTAGGGTTTTTTACAAATCTTGTGCATCGAATAAGTTCATTTGTGTCATTGGATGATCAATTAGGTCATTTTCGTCCTCCCTAGGCATATTCTTGTGCAACTAGGGTTTTTAACCAATCTTGTGCATCCAATAAGTTCATTTGTGTCACTGGATGATCAATTAGGTCATTTTCGTCCTCCCTAGGCATATTATTGTCCAACTAGGGTTTTTAACCAATCTTGTGCATCCAATAGGTGTGTTTGTGTCATTGGATGATCAATTAGGTCATTTTCGTCCTCCCTAGGCTTATTCTTGTCCAATTAGGGTTTTTAACCAATCTTGTGCATCCAATAGGTGTGGTTGTGTCATTGGATGATCAATTAGGTCATTTTCGTCCTCCCTAGGCTTATTCTTGTCCAATTAGGGTTTTTAACCAATCTTGTGCATCCAATAGGTGTGGTTGTGTCATTGGATGATCAATTAGGTCATTTTCGTCCTCCCTATGCTTATTCTTGTCCAATTAGGGTTTTTAACCAATCTTGTGCATCCAATAAGTTTGTTTGTGTCATTGAATTAATATTTAGGTCATTTTCGTCCTCCCTAGGCATATTCTTTGTCCAATTAGGGTTTTTAACCAATCTTGTGCATCCAATAGGTGTGTTTGTGTCATTCGATGATCAATTAGGTCATTTTCGTCCTCCCTAGGCATATTCTTGTCCAATTATGGTTTTTAACCAATCTTGTGCATCCAATAGGTGTGTTTGTGTCATTAGATGATCAATTAGGTCATTTTCGTCCTCCCTAGGCATATTCTTGTCCAATTAGGGTTTTTAACCAATCTTGTGCATCCAATAGGTGTGTTTGTGTCATTGGATGATCAATTAGGTCATTTTCGTCCTCCCTAGGCTTATTCTTGTCCAATTAGGGTTTTTAACCAATCTTGTGCATCCTATAGGTGTGGTTGTGTCATTGGATGATCAATTAGGTCATTTTCGTCCTCCCTAGGCTTATTCTTGTCCAACTAGAGTTTTAACCATTCTTGTGCATCCAATAAGTTTGTTTGTGTCATTGAATTAATATTTAGGTGATTTTCGCCCTCCCTAGGCATATTCTTGTCCAATTAGGGTTTTTAACCAATCTTGTGCATCCAATAGGTGTGTTTGTGTCATTGGATGATCAATTAGGTCATTTACGTCCTCCCTAGGCTTATTCTTGTCCAATTAGGGTTTTTAACCAATCTTGTGCATCCAATAACTTTGTTTGTGTCATTGAATTAATATTTAGGTCATTTTCGTCATCGCTAGGCATATTCTTGTCCAATTAGGGTTTTTAACCAATCTTGTGCATCCAATAGGTGTGTTTGTGTCATTGGATGATCAATTAGGTCATTTTCGTCCTCCCTAGGCTTATTCTTGTCCAATTAGGGTTTTTAACCAATCTTGTGCATCTAATAGGTGTGTATGTGTTATTGGATGATCAATTAGGTCATTTTCGTCCTCCCTAGGCTTTTTCTTGTCCAATTAGGGTTTTTAACCAATCTTGTGCATCCGATAAGTTTGTTTGTGTCATTAAATTAATATTTAGGTCATTTTCGTCCTCCCTAAGCATATTCTTGTCCAATTAGGGTTTTTAACCAATCTTATGCATCCAATAGGTGTGTTTGTGTCATTGGATGATCAATTAGGTCATTTTCGTCCTCCCTAGGCATATTCTTGTCCAATTAGGGTTTTTAACCAATCTTGTGCATCCAATAGGTGTGTTTGTGTCATTGGATGATCAATTAGGTCATTTTCGTCCTCCCTAGGCTTATTCTTGTCCAATTAGGGTTTTTAACCAATCTTGTGCATCCAATAACTTTGTTTGTGTCATTGAATTAATATTTGGGTCATTTTCGTCCTCCCTAGGCATATTCTTGTCCAATTAGGGTTTTTAACCAATCTTGTGCATCCAATAGGTGTGTTTGTGTCATTGGATGATCAATTAGGTCATTTTCGTCCTCCCTAGGCTTATTCTTGTCCAATTAGGGTTTTTAACCAATCTTGTGCATCCAATAACTTTGTTTGTGTCATTGAATTAATTTTTAGGTCATTTTCCTCCTCCCTAGGCATATTCTTGTCCAATTAGGGTTTTTAACCAATCTTGTGCATCCAATAGGTGTGTTTGTGTCATTGGATGATCAATTAGGTCATTTTCGTCCTCCCTAGGCTTATTCTTGTCCAATTAGGGTTTTTAACCAATCTTGTGCATCCAATAAGTTCATTTCTGTCATTGGATTAACATTTAGGTCATTTTCGTCCTTCCTAGTCATATTCTTGTCCAATTAGGGTTTTTAACCAATCTTGTGCTTCCAATAGGTGTGTTTGTGACATTGGATGATCAATTAGGTCATTTTCGTCCTCCCTAAGCTTATTCTAGTCCAATTAGGGTTTTTAACCAATGTTGTGCATCCAATAGGTGTGTTTGTGTCATTGGATTAACATTTAGGTCATTTTCGTCCTCCCTAGGCTTGTTCTTGTCCAATTAGGGTTTTTAACCAATCTTGTGCATCCAATAGGTGTGTTTGTGTCATTGGATGATCAATTAGGTCATTTTCGTCCTCCCTAGGCTTATTCTTGTCCAATTAGGGTTTTTAACCAATCTTGTGCATCCAACAAGTTTGTTTATGTCATTGAATTAATATTTAGGTCATTTTCGTCCTCCCTATGCATATTCTTGTCCAACTAGGGTTTTTAACCAATCTTGTGCATCCAATAGGTGTGTTTGTGTCATTGGATGATCAATTAGGTCATTTTCGTCCTCCCTAGGCTTATTCTTGTCCAATTAGGGTTTTTAACCAATCTTGTGCATCCAATAGGTGTGTTTGTGTCAATGGATGATCAATAAGGTCATTTTCGTCCTCCCTAGGCTTATTATTCTTGTCCAATTAGGGTTTTTAACCAATCTTGTGCATCCAATAGGTGTGTTTGTGTCATTGGATGATCAATTAGGTCATTTTCGTCCTCCCTAGGCTTATTCTTGTCCAATTAGGGTTTTTAACCAATCTTGTGCATCCAATAAGTTTGTTTCTTTCATTGAATTAATATTTAGGTCATTTTCTTCCTTGCTAGGCATATTCTTGTCCAATTAGGGTTTTTAACCAATCTTGTGCATCCAATAGGTGTGTTTGTGTCATTGGATGATCAATTACGTCATTTTCGTCATCCCTAGGCTTATTCTTGTCCAATTAGGGTTTTTAACCAATCTTGTGCATCCAATAGGTGTGTTTGTGTCATTGGATGATCAATTAGGTCATTTTCGTCCTCCCTAGGCTTATTCTTGTCCAATTAGGGTTTTTAACCAATCTTGTGCATCCAATAGGTGTGTTTGTGGCTATGGATGATCAATTAGGTCATTTTCGTCCTCCCTAGGCTTATTCTTGTCCAATTAGGGTTTTTAACCAATCTTGTGCATCCAATAGGTGTGTTTGTGTCATTGGATGATCAATTAGGTCATTTTCGTCCTCCCTCGGCTTATTCTTGTCCAATTAGGGTTTTTAACCAATCTTGTGCATCCCATAACTTTGATTGTGTCATTGAATTAATATTTAGGTCATTTTCGTCCTCCCTAGGCATATTCTTGTCCAATTAGGGTTTTTAACCAATCTTGTGCATCCAATAGGTGTGTTTGTGTCATTGGATGATCAATTAGGTCATTTTCGTCCTCCCTAGGCTTATTCTTGTCCAATTAGGGTTTTTAACCAATCTTGTGCATCCAATAGGTGTGTTTGTGTCATTGGATGATCAATTAGGTCATTTTCGTCCTCCCTAGGCTTATTCTTGTCCAATTAGGGTTTTTAACCAATCTTGTGCATCCAATAAATTTGTTTGTGTCATTGAATTAATATTTAGGTCATTTTCGTCCTCCCTAGGCGTATTCTTGTCCAATTAGGGTTTTTAACCAATCTTGTGCATCCAATAAGTTCATTTGTGTCATTGGATTAACATTTAGGTCATTTTCGTCCTCCCTAGGCATATTCTTGTCCAATTAGGGTTTTTAACCAATCTTGTGCTTCCAATAGGAGTGTATGTGTCATTTGATGATCAATTAGGCCATTTTCGTCCTCCCTAGGCTTATTCTTGTCCAATTTGGGTTTTTAACCAAACTTGTTCATCCAATAACTTTGTTTGTGTCATTGAATTAATATATAGGTCATTTTCGTCCTCCCTAGGCATATTCTTGTCCAATTAGGGTTTTTAACCAATCTTGTGCATCCAATAGGTGTGTTTGTGTCATTGGATGATGAATTAGGTCATTTTCGTTCTCCCTAGGCTTATTCTTGTCCAATTAGGGTTTTTAACCAATCTTGTGCATCCAATAAGTTCATTAGGGTCATTGGATGATCAATTAGGTCATTTTCGTCCTCCCTAGGCATATTATTGTCCAATTAGGGTTTTTAACCAATCTTGTGCATCCAATAAGTTCATTTGTGTCATTGGATTAACATTTAGGTGATTTTCGTCCTCCCCCGGTATATTCTTGTCCAACTAGGGTTTTTAACCAATCTTGTGTATCCAATAGGTGTGTTTGTGTCATTGGATGATCAATTAGGTCATTTTCGACCTCCCTAGGCATATTCTTGTCCAATTAGGGTTTTTAACCAATCTTGTGCATCCAATAGGTGTGTTTGTGTCATTAGATGATCAATTAGGTCATTTTCGTCCTCCCTAGGCATATTCTTGTCCAATTAGGGTTTTTAACCAATCTTGTGCATCCAATAGGTGTGTTTGTGTCATTGGATGATCAATTAGGTCATTTTCGTCCTCCCTAGGCATATTCTTGTCCAATTAGGGTTTTTAACCAATCTTGTGCATCCAATAAGTCCGTTTGTGTCATTGGATTAACATTTAGGTCATTTTCGTCCTCCCTAGGCATATTCTTGTCCAATTAGGGTTTTTAACCAATCTTGTGCATCCAATAGGTGTGTTTGTGTCATTGGATGATCAATTAGGTCATTTTCGTCCTCCCTAGGCTTATTCTTGTCCAATTAGGGTTTTTAACCAATCTTGTGCATCCAATAAGTCCGTTTGTGTCATTGGATTAACATTTAGGTCATTTTCGTCCTCCCTATGCATATTCTTGTCCAATTAGAGTTTTAGACCAATCTTGTGCATCCTATAGGGGTGTTTGTGTCATTGGATGATCAATTAGGTTATTTTCGTCCTCCCTAGGCTTATTCTTGTCCAATTAGGGTTTTTAACTAATCTTGTGCATCCAATAATTTCATTTGTGTCATTGGATGATCAATTAGGTCATTTTCGTCCTCCCTAGGCATATTCTTGTCCAATTAGGGTTTTTAACCAATCTTGTGCATCCAATAGGTGTGTTTGTGTCATTGGATGATCAATTAGGTCATTTTCGTCCTCCCTAGGCTTATTCTTGTCCAATTTGGGTTTTTAACCAATCTTGTGCATCCAATAGGTGTGTTTGTTTCATTGGATGATCAATTAGGTCATTTTCGTCCTCCCTAGGCATATTCTTGTCCAATTAGAGTTTTTAACCAATCTTGTGCATCCAATAGGTTTGTTTGTGTCATTGGATGATCAATTAGGTCATTTTCGTCCTCCCTAGGCTTATTCTTGTCCAATTAGGGTTTTTAACCAATCTTGTGCATCCAATAGGTGTGGTTGTGTCATTGGATGATCAATTAGGTCATTTTCGTCCTCCCTATGCTTATTCTTGTCCAATTAGGGTTTTTAACCAATCTTGTGCATCCAATAAGTTTGTTTGTGTCATTGAATTAATATTTAGGTCATTTTCGTCCTCCCTAGGCATATTCTTTGTCCAATTAGGGTTTTTAACCAATCTTGTGCATCCAATAGGTGTGTTTGTGTCATTCGATGATCAATTAGGTCATTTTCGTCCTCCCTAGGCATATTCTTGTCCAATTATGGTTTTTAACCAATCTTGTGCATCCAATAGGTGTGTTTGTGTCATTAGATGATCAATTAGGTCATTTTCGTCCTCCCTAGGCATATTCTTGTCCAATTAGGGTTTTTAACCAATCTTGTGCATCCAATAGGTGTGTTTGTGTCATTGGATGATCAATTAGGTCATTTTCGTCCTCCCTAGGCTTATTCTTGTCCAATTAGGGTTTTTAACCAATCTTGTGCATCCAATAGGTGTGTTTGGGTCATTGGATGATATATTCGGTCATTTTCTTCCTCCCTATGCTTGTTCTTGTCCAATTAGGGTTTTTAACCAATCTTGTGCATCCAATAGGTGTGTTTGTGTCATTGGATGATCAATTAGGTCATTTTCGTCCTCCCTAGGCTTATTATTGTCCAATTAGGGTTTTTAACCAATCTTGTGGATCCAATAACTTTGTTTGTGTCATTGAATTAATATTTTGGTCATTTTCATACTCCCTAGGCATATTCTTGTCCAATTAGGGTTTTTAACCAATCTTGTGCATCCAATAGGTGTGTTTGTGTCATTGGATGATCAATTAGGTCATTTTCGTCCTCCCTAGGCTTATTCTTGTCCAATTAGGGTTTTTAACCAATCTTGTGCATCCAATAACTTTGTTTGTGTCATTGAATTAATTTTTAGGTCATTTTCCTCCTCCCTAGGCATATTCTTGTCCAATTAGGGTTTTTAACCAATCTTGTGCATCCAATAGGTGTGTTTGTGTCATTGGATGATCAATTAGGTCATTTTCGTCCTCCCTAGGCTTATTCTTGTCCAATTAGGGTTTTTAACCAATCTTGTGCATCCAATAAGTTCATTTCTGTCATTGGATTAACATTTAGGTCATTTTCGTCCTTCCTAGTCATATTCTTGTCCAATTAGGGTTTTTAACCAATCTTGTGCTTCCAATAGGTGTGTTTGTGACATTGGATGATCAATTAGGTCATTTTCGTCCTCCCTAAGCTTATTCTAGTCCAATTAGGGTTTTTAACCAATGTTGTGCATCCAATAGGTGTGTTTGTGTCATTGGATTAACATTTAGGTCATTTTCGTCCTCCCTAGGCTTGTTCTTGTCCAATTAGGGTTTTTAACCAATCTTGTGCATCCAATAGGTGTGTTTGTGTCATTGGATGATCAATTAGGTCATTTTCGTCCTCCCTAGGCTTATTCTTGTCCAATTAGGGTTTTTAACCAATCTTGTGCATCCAATGAGTTCATTTGTATCATTGAATGATCAATTAGGTCATTTTCGTCCTCCCTAGGAATATTCTTGTCCAATTAGGGTTTTTAACCAATCTTGTGCATCCAATAGGTGTGTTTGTGTCATTGGATGATCAATTAGGTCATTTTCGTCCTCCCTAGGCTTATTCTTGTCCAATTAGGGTTTTTAACCAATCTTGTGCATCCAATAGGTGTGTTTGTGTCATTGGATGATCAATTAGGTCATTTTCGTCCTCCCTAGGCTTATTCTTGTCCAATTAGGGTTTTTAACCAATCTTGTGCATCCAATAAGTTCATTTGTGTCATTGGATGATCAATTATGTCATTTTCGTCTTCCCTAGGCTTATTCTTGTCCAATTAGGGTTTTTAACCAATCTTGTGCATCCAATAGGTGTGTTTGTGTCATTGGATGATCAATTAGGTCATTTTCGTCCTCCCTAGGCTTATTCTTGTCCAGTTAGGGTTTTTAACCAATCTTGTGCATCCAATAAGTTCATTTGTGTCATTGGATTAACATTTAGGTCATTTTCGACCTCCCTAGGCATATTCTTGTCCAATTAGGGTTTTTAACCAATCTTGTGCATCCAATAGGTGTGTTTGTGTCATTGGATGATCAATTAGGTCATTTTCGTCCTCCCTAGGCTTATTCTTGTCCAATTAGGGTTTTTAACCAATCTTGTGCATCCAATAACTTTGTTTGTGTCATTGAATTAAGATTTAGGTCATTTTCGTCCTCCCTAGGCATATTCTTGTCCAATTAGGGTTTTTAACCAATCTTGTGCATCCAATAGGTGTGTTTGTGTCATTGGATGATCAATTAGGTCATTTTCGTCCTCCCTAGGCTTATTCTTGTCCAATTAGGGTTTTTAACCAATCTTGTGCATCCAATAGGTGTGTTTGTGTCATTTGATGATCCATTAGGTCATTTTCGTCCTTCCTAGACTTATTCTTGTCCAATTAGGGTTTTTAACCAATCTTGTGCATCCAATAAGTTCATTTGTGTCATTGGATTAACATTTAGGTCATTTTCGTCCTCCCTAGACATATTCTTGTCCAATTAGGGTTTTTAACCAATCTTGTGCATCCAATAAGTTTGTTTGTGTCATTGAATTAATATTTAGGTCATTTTCGTCCTCCCTAGGCTTATTCTTGTCCAAATAGGGTTTTTAACCAATCTTGTGCCTCCAATAGGTGTGTTTGTGTCATTGGATGATCAATTAGGTCATTTTCTTCCTCCCTAGGCTTATTCTTGTCCAATTAGGGTTTTTAACCAATCTTGTGCATCCAATAGGTGTGTTTGTGTCATTGGATGACCAATTAGGTCATTTTCGTCCTCCCTAGGCATATTCTTGTCCAGTTAGGGTTTTTAACCAATCTTGTGCATCCAATAGGTGTGTTTGTGTCATTGGATGATCAATTAGGTCATTTTCGTCCTCCCTAGGCTTATTCTTGTCCAATTAGGGTTTTTAACCAATCTTGTGCATCCAATAGGTGTGTTTCTGTCATTGGATGATCAATTAGGTCATTTTCGTCCTCCTTAGGCTTATTCTTGTCCAATTAGGGTTTTTAACCAATCTTGTGCATCCAATAGGTGTGTTTGTGTCATTGGATGATCAATTAGGTCATTTTCGTCCTCCCTAGGCATATTCTTGTCTGATTAGGGTTTTTAACCAATCTTGTGTATCCAATAGGTGTGTTTGTGTCATTGGATGATCAATTAGGTCATTTTCGTCCTCCCTAGGCATATTCTTGTCCAATTAGGGTTTTTAACGAATCTTGTGCTTCCTATAGGTGTGTTTGTGTCATTGGATGATCAATTAGGTCATTTTCGTCCTCCCTAAGCATATTCTTGTCCAATAAGGGTTTTTAACCAATCTTGTGCATCAAATAGGTGTGTTTGTGTCATTGGATGATCAATTAGGTCATTTACGTCCTCCCTAGGCTTATTCTTGTCCAATTAGGGTTTTCAACCAATCTTGTCCATCCAATAACTTTGTTTGTGTCATTGAATTAATATTTAGGTCATTTTCGTCCTCCCTAGGCATATTCTTGTCCAATTAGGGTTTTTAACCAATCTTGTGCATCCAATAGGTGTGTTTGTGTCATTGGATGATCAATTAGGTCATTTTCGTCCTCCCTAGGCTTATTCTTGTCCAATTAGGGTTTTTAACCAATCTTGTGCATCCAATAGGTGTGTTTGTGTCATTGGATGATCAATTAGGTCATTTTCGTCCTCCCTAGGCATATTCTTGTCCAATTAGGGTTTTTTAACCAATCTTGTGCATCCAATAGGTGTGTTTGTGTCATTGGATGATCAATTAGGTCATTTACGTCCTCCCTAGGCATATTCTTGTCCAATTAGGGTTTTTAACCAATCTTGTGCATCCAATAGGTGTGTTTGTGGCAATGGATGATCAATTAGGTCATTTTCGTCCTCCCTAGGCTTATTCTTGTCCAATTAGGGTTTTTAACCAATCTTGTGCATCCAATAAGTTTGTTTGTGTCATTGAATTAATATTTAGGTCATTTTCGTCCTCCCTAGGCATATTCTTATCCAATTAGCGTTTTTTACCAATCTTGTGCTTCCAATTGGTGTGTTTGTGGCAATGGATGATCAATTAGGTCATTTTCGTCCTCCCTAGGCTTATTCTTGTCCAATTAGGGTTTTTAACCAATCTTGTGCATCCAATAGGTGTGTTTGTGTCATTGGATGATCAATTAGGTCATTTTCGTCCTCCCTAGGCTTATTCTTGTCCAATTAGGGTTTTTAACCAATCTTGTACATCCAATAACTTTGTTTGTGTCATTGAACTAATATTTATGTCATTTTCGTCCTCCCTAGGAATATTCTTATCCAGTTAGGGTTTTTAACCAATCTTGTGCATCCAATAGGTGTGTTTGTGTCATTGGATGATCAATTAGGTCATTTTCGTCCTCCCTAGGCTTATTCTTGTCCAATTAGGGTTTTTAACCAATCTTGTGCATCCAATAGGTGTGTTTGTGTCATTGGATGATCAATTAGGTCATTTTCGTCCTCCCTAGGCTTATTCTTGTCCAATTAGGGTTTTTAACCAATCTTGTGCATCCTATAGGTGTGGTTGTGTCATTGGATGATCAATTAGGTCATTTTCGTCCTCCCTAGGCTTATTCTTGTTCAACTAGGGTTTTAACCAATCTTGTGCATCCAATAAGTTTGTTTGTGTCATTGAATTAATATTTAGGTGATTTTCGCCCTCCCTAGGCATATTCTTGTCCAATTAGGGTTTTTAACCAATCTTGTGCATCCAATAGGTGTGTTTGTGTCATTGGATGATCAATTAGGTCATTTACGTCCTCCCTAGGCTTATTCTTGTCCAATTAGGGTTTTTAACCAATCTTGTGCATCCAATAACTTTGTTTGTGTCATTGAATTAAAATTTAGCTCATTTTCGTCCTCCCTAGGCATATTCTTTGTCCAATTAGGGTTTTTAACCAATCTTGTGCATCCAATAGGTGTGTTTGTGTCATTGAATGATCAATTAGGTCATTTTCGTCCTCCCTAGGCATATTCTTGTCCGATTAGGGTTTTTAACCAATCTTGTGCATCCAATAGGTGTGTTTGTGTCATTGCATGATCCATTAGGTCATTTACGTCCTTCCTAGGCTTATTCTTGTCCAATTAGGGTTTTTAACCAATCTTGTGCATCAAATAAGTTGAGTTGTGTCATTGGATTAACATTTAGGTCATTTTCGTTCTCCCTAGGCTTGTTCTTGTCCAATTAGGTTTTTTAACAAATCTTGTGCATCCAATAAGTTCATTTGTGTCATTGGATTAACATTTAGGTCATATCCGTCCTCCCTAGGCATATTCTTGTCCAATTAGGGTTTTTAACCAATCTTGTGCATCCAATAGGTATGTTTGTGTCATTGGATGATCAATTAGGTCATTTTCGTCCTCCCTATGCTTATTCTTGTCCGATTAGGGTTTTTAACCAATCTTGTGCATCCGATAAGTTTGTTTGTGTCATTGAATTAATAATTAGGTCATTTTCGTCCTCCCTATGCTTATTCTTGTCCAATTAGGGTTTTTAACCAATCTTGTGCATCAAATAAGTTGAGTCGTGTCATTGGATTAACATTTAGGTCATTTTCGTTCTCCCTAGGCTTGTTCTTGTCCAATTAGGTTTTTTAACAAATCTTGTGCATCCAATAAGTTCATTTGTGTCATTGGATTAACATTTAGGTCATATCCGTCCTCCCTAGGCATATTCTTGTCCAATTAGGGTTTTTAACCAATCTTGTGCATCCAATAGGTGTGTTTGTGTCATTGGATGATCAATTAGGTCATTTTCGTTCTCCCTAGGCTTATTCTTGTCCAATTAGGGTTTTTAACCAATCTTGTGCATCCAATAAGTTCATTTGTGTTATTGGATTAACATTTAGATCATATTCTTCCTCCCTAGGCATATTCTTGTCCAATTAGGGTTTTTAACCAATCTTGTGCATCCAATAGGAGTATTTGTGTCATTGGATGATCAATTAGGTCATTTTCGTCCTTCCTAGGCATATTCTTGTCCAATTAGGGTTTTTAACCAATCTTGTGCATCCAATAGGTGTGTTTATCTCATTGGATGATCAATTAGGTCACTTTGATCCTCCCTAGGCTTATTCTTGTCCAATTATGGTTTTTAACCAATCTTGTGCATCCAATAGGAGTGTTTGTGTCATTGAATGATCAGATTAGGTCATTTTCGTCCTCCCTAGGCATATTCTTGTCCAATTAGGGTTTTTAACCAATCTTGTGCATCCAATAGGTGTGTTTGTGTCAATGGATGATCAATTAGGTCATTTTCGTCCTCCCTAAGCTTATTCTTGTCCAATTAGGGTTTTTAACCAATCTTGTGCATCCAATAAGTTCATTAGTGTCATTGGATGATTAATTAGGTCATTTTCGTCCTCCCTAGGGATGTTCTGGTCCAACTATGGTTTTTAACCAATCTTGTGCATCCAATAGGTGTGTTTGTGTCATTGGATGATCAATTAGGTCATTTTCGTCCTCCCTAGGCTTATTCTTGTCCAATTAGGGTTTTTAACCAATCTTGTGCATCCAATAAGTTGAGTTGTGTAATTGGATTAACATTTAGGTCATTTTCGTTCTCCCTAGGCTTATTCTTGTCCAATTAGGGTTTTTAACCAATCTTGTGCATCCAATAAGTTCATTTGTGTTATTGGATTAACATTTAGGTCATATTCGTCCTCCCTAGGCATATTCTTGTCCAATTAGGGTTTTTAACCAATCTTGTGCATCCAATAGGTGTGTTTGTGTCATTGGATGATCAATTAGGTCATTTTCGTCCTCCCTAGGCATATTCTTGTCCAATTAGGGTTTTTAACCAATCTTGTGCATCCAATAGGTGTGATTGTGTCATTGGATGATCAATTAGGTCATTTTCGTCCTCCCTAGGCTTATTCCTATCCAATTAGGGTTTTTAACCAATCTTGTGCATCCAATTAGTTTGTTTGTGTCATTGAATTAATATTTAGGTCATTTTCGTCCTCCCTAGGCATATTCTTGTCCAATTAGGGTTTTTAACCAATCTTGTGCATCCAATAGGTGTGTTTGTGTCATTGGATGATCAATTAGGTCATTTTCGTCCTCCCTAGGCTTATTCTTGTCCAATTAGGATTTTTAACCAATCATGTGCATCCAATAAGTTCATTTGTGTTATTGGATTAACATTTAGGTCATATTCGTCCTCCCTAGGCATATTCTTGTCCAATTAGGGTTTTTAACCAATCTTGTGCATCCAATAGGTGTGTTTGTGTCATTGGATGATCAATTAGGTCATTTTCGTCCTCACTAGACTTATTCTTGTCCAATTAGGGTTTTTAACCAATCTTGTGCATCCAATAGGTGTGTTTGTGTCATTGGATGATCAATTAGGTCATTTTCGTCCTCCCTAGGCTTATTCTTGTCCAATTAGGGTTTTTAACCAATCTTGTGCATCCAATAACTTTGTTTGTGTCATTGAATTAATATTTGGGTCATTTTCGTCCTCCCTAGGCATATTCTTGTCCAATTAGGGTTTTTAACCAATCTTGTGCATCCAATAGGTGTGTTTGTGTCATTGGATGATCAATTAGGTCATTTTCGTCCTCCCTAGGCTTATTCTTGTCCAATTAGGGTTTTTAACCAATCTTGTGCATCCAATAGGTGTGTTAGTGTTATTGGAAGATCAATTAGGTCATTTTCGTCCTCCCTAGGCTTATTCTTGTCCAATTAGGGTTTTTAACCAATCTTGTGCATCCAATAGGTGTGTTTGTGTCATTGGATGATCAATTAGGTCATTTTCGTCCTCCCTAGGCTTATTCTTGTGCAATTAGGATTTTTAACCAATCTTGTGCATGCAATAAGTTCATTTGTGTCATTGAATGATCAATTAGGTCATTTTCGTCCTCCCTAGGCTTATTCTTGTCCAATTAGGGTTTTTAACCAATCTTGTGCATCCAATAGGTGTGTTTGTGTCATTGGATGATCAATTAGGTCATTTTCGTCCTCCCTAGGCTTATTCTTGCCCAATTAGGGTTTTTAACCAATCTTGTGCATCCAATAAATTCATTTGTGTCATTGGATTAACATTTAGGTCATTTTCGTCCTCCATAGGCATATTCTTCTCCAATTAGGGTTTTTAACCATTCTTGTGCTTCCAATAGGTGTGTTTGTGTCATTGGATGATCAATTAGGTCATTTTCGTCCTCACTAGGCTTATTCTTGTCCAATTAGGGTTTTTAACCAATCTTGTGCATCCAATAGGTTTGTTTGTGTCATTGGATGATCAATTAGGTCATTTTCGTCCTCCCTAGGCTTATTCTTGTCCAATTAGGGTTTTTATCCAATCTTGTGCATCCAATAACTTTGTTTGTGTCATTGAATTAATATTTAGGTCATTTTCGTCCTCCCTAGGCATATTCTTGTCCAATTAGGGTTTTTAACCAATCTTGTGCATCCAATAGGTGTGTTTGTGTCAATGGATGATCAATTAGGTCATTTTCGTCCTCCGTAAGCTTATTCTTGTCCAATTAGGGTTTTTAACCAATCTTGTGCATCCAATAAGTTCATTAGTGTCATTGGATGATTAATTAGGTCATTTTCGTCCTCCCTAGGGATGTTCTGGTCCAACTATGGTTTTTAACCAATCTTGTGCATCCAATAGGTGTGTTTGTGTCATTGGATGATCAATTAGGTCATTTTCGTCCTCCCTAGGCTTATTCTTGTCCAATTAGGGTTTTTAACCAATCTTGTGCATCCAATAAGTTGAGTTGTGTAATTGGATTAACATTTAGGTCATTTTCATTCTCCCTAGGCTTATTCTTGTCCAATTAGGGTTTTTAACCAATCTTGTGCATCCAATAGGTGTGTTTGTGGCATTGGATGATCAATTAGGTCAATTTCGTCCTCCCTAGGCTTATTCTTGTCCAATTAGGGTTTTTAACCAATCTTGTGCATCCAATAAGTTGAGTGTGTCATTGGATTAACATTTAGGTCATTTTCGTCCTCACTAGGCTTATTCTTGTCCAATTAGGGTTTTTAACCAATCTTGTGCATCCAATAGGTGTGTTTGTGTCATTGGATGATCAATTAGGTCATTTTCGTCCTCCCTAGGCTTATTCTTGTCCAATTAGGGTTTTTAACCAATCTTGTGCATCCAATAACTTTGTTTGTGTCATTGAATTAATATTTAGGTCATTTTCGTCCTCCCTAGGCATATTCTTGTCCAATTAGGGTTTTTAACCAATCTTGTGCATCCAATAGGTGTGTTTGTGTCATTGGATGATCAATTAGGTCATTTTCGTCCTTTCTAGGCTTATTCATGTCCCATTAGGGTTTTTAACCAATCTTGTGCATCCAATAAGTTCATTTGTGTCATTGGATTATCATTTAGGTCATTTTCGTCCTCCCTAGGCATATTCTTGTCCAATTAGGGTTTTTAACCAATCTTGTGCATCCAATAGGTGTGTTTGTGTCATTGGATGATCAATTAGGTCATTTACGTTCTCCCTACGCTTATTCTTGTCCAATTAGTGTTTTTAACCACTCTTGCGCATCCAATAAGTTGAGTTGTGTCATTGGATTAACATTTAGGTCATTTTCGTTCTCTTTAGGCTTATTCTTGTCCAATTAGGGTTTTTAACCAATCTTGTGCATCCAATAGGTGTGTTTGTGTCATTGGATGATCAATTAGGTCATTTTCGTCCTCCCTAGGCTTATTCTTGTCCAATTAGGGTTTTTAACCAATCTGGTGCATCCAATAACTTTGATTGTGTCATTGAATTAATATTTAGGTCATTTTCGTCCTCCCTAGGCATATTCTTGTCCAATTAGGGTTTTTAACCAATCTTGTGCATCCAATAGGTGTGTTTGTGTCATTGGATGATCAATTAGGTCATTTTCGTCCTCCCTAGGCTTATTCTTGTCCAATTAGGGTTTTTAACCAATCTTGTGTATCCAATAGGTGTGTTTGTGTCATTGGATGATCAATTAGGTCATTTTCGTCTGCCCTAGGCTAATTCTTGTCCAATTAGCGTTTTTAAACAATCTTGTGCATCCAATAACTTTGATTGTGTCATTGAATTAATATTTAGGTCATTTTCGTCCTCCCTAGGCATATTCTTGTCCAATTAGGGTTTTTAACCAATCCTGTGCATCCAATAGGTGTGTTTGTGTCATTGGATTATCAATTAGGTCCTTTTCGTCCTCCCTAGGCTTATTCTTGTCCAAATAGGGTTTTTAACCAATCTTGTGCATCCAATAAGTTCATTTGTGTCATTGGATGATCAATTAGGTCATTTTCGTCCTCCCTAGGCATATTCTTGTCCAATTAGGGTTTTTAACCAATCTTGTGCATCCAATAGGTGTGTTTGTGTCATTGGATGATCAATTAGGTCATTTTCGTCCTCCCTAGGCTTATTCTTGTCCAATTAGGGTTTTTAACCAATCTTGTGCATCCAATAGGTGTGTTTGTGTCATTGGATGATTAATTAGGTCATTTTCGTCCTCCCTAGACATATTCTTGTCCAATTAGGGTTTTTAACCAATTTTGTTCATCCAATAAGTTTGTTTATGTCATTGAATTAATATTTAGGTCATTTTCGTCCTCCCTAGGCATCATCTTGTCCAATTAGGGTTTTTAACCAATCTTTTGCATCCAATAGGTGTGTTTGTGTCATTGGATGATCAATTAGGTCATTTTCGTCCTCCCTAGTCTTATTCTTGTCCAATTAGGGTTTTTAACCAATCTTGTGCATCCAATAAGTTTGTTTGTGTCATTGAATTAATATTTAGGTCATTTCCGTCCTCCCTAGGCATATTCTTGCCCAATTAGGGTTTTTAACCAATCTTGTGCATCCAATAGGTGTGTTTGTATCATTGGATGATCAATTAGGTCATTTTCGTCCTCCCTAGGCTTATTCTTGTCCAATTAGGGTTTTTAACCAATCTTGTGCATCCAATAGGTGTGTTTGTGTCATTGGATGATCAATTAGGTCATTTTCGTCCTCCCTAGGCATATTCTTGTCCAATTAGGGTTTTTAACCAATTTTGTTCATCCAATAAGTTTGTTTGCGTCATTGAATTAATATTTAGGTCATTTTCGTCCTCCCTAGGCATCATCTTGTCCAATTAGTGTTTTTAACACATCTTGTGCATCCAATAGGTGTGTTTGT
This sequence comes from Cicer pinnatifidum, assembly GCA_037974775.1. Taxonomy (NCBI): domain Eukaryota; kingdom Viridiplantae; phylum Streptophyta; class Magnoliopsida; order Fabales; family Fabaceae; genus Cicer; species Cicer pinnatifidum. The sequence goes on from JBBPBR010001790.1 coordinate 153,124, forward strand.
GTCATTGGATGATCAATTAGGTCATTTTCGTCCTCCCTAGGCATATTCTTGTCCAATTAGGGTTTTTAACCAATTTTGTTCATCCAATAAGTTTGTTTGTGTCATTGAATTAATATTTAGGTCATTTTCGTCCTCCCTAGGCATCATCTTGTCCAATTAGGGTTTTTAACCAATCTTGTGCATCCAATAAGTTTGTTTGTGTCATTGAATTAATATTTAGGTCATTTTCGTCCTCCCTAGGCATCATCTTGTCCAATTAGGGTTTTTAACCAATCTTTTGCATCCAATAGGTGTGTTTGTGTCATTGGATGATCAATTAGGTCATTTTCCTCCTCCCTAGGCATATTCTTCTCCAATTAGGGTTTTTAACCAATCTTGTGCATCCAATAGGTGTGTTTGTGTCATTGGATGATCAATTAGGTCATTTTCGTCCTCCCTAGGCTTATTCTTGTCCAATTAGGGTTTTTAACCAATCTTGTGCATCCAATAGGTGTGTTTGTGTTATTGGATGATCAATAAGGTCATTTTCGTCCTCCCTAGGCATATTCTTGTCCAATTAGGGTTTTTAACCAATCTTGTGCATCCAATAGGTGTGTTTGTGTCATTGGATGATCAATTAGGTCATTTTCGTCCTCCCTAGGCTTATTCTTGTCCAATTAGGGTTTTTAACCAATCTTGTGCATCCAATAAGTTTGTTTGTGTCATTGAATTAATATTTGGGTCATTTTCGTCCTCCTTAGGCATATTCTTGTCCAATTAGGGTTTTTAACCAATCTTGTGCATCCAATAGGTGTGTTTATCTAATTGGATGATCAATTAGGTCACTTTGATCCTCCCTAGGCTTATTCTTGTCCAATTAGGGTTTTTAACCAATATTGTGCATCCAATAAGTTCATTTGTGTCATTGGATTAACATTTAGGTCATTTTCGTCCTCCCTAGGCATATTCTTGTCCAATTAGGGTTTTTAACCAATCTTGTGCATCCAATAGGTGTGTTTGTGTCATTGGATGATCAATTTAGGTAATTTTTGTCCTCCCTAGGCATATTCTTGTCCAATTAGGGTTTTTAACCAATCTTGTGCATCCAATAGGTGTGTTTGTGTCATTGGATGATCAATTAGGTCATTTTCGTCCTCCCTAGGCTTATTCTTGTCCAATTAGGGTTTTTAACCAATCTTGTGCATCCAATAAGTTGAGTTGTGTCATTAGATTAACATTTAGGTCATTTTCGTCCTCCCTAGGCTTATTCTTGTCCAATTAGGGTTTTTAACCAATCTTGTGCATCCAATAGGCGTGTTTGTGTCATTGGATGCTCAATTAGGTCATTTTCGTCCTCCCTATGCTTATTCTTGTCCAATTAGGGTTTTTAACTGATCTTGTGCATCCAATAGGTGTGTTTGTGTCATTGCATGATCAATTAGGTAATTTTCGTCCTCTCTAGGCATATTCTTGTCCAATTAGGGTTTTTAACCAATCTTGTGCATCCAATAGGTGTGTTTGTGTCATTGGATGATCAATTAGGTCATTTTCGTCCTCCCTAGGCTTATTCTTGTCCAATTAGGGTTTTTAACAAATCTTGTGCATCCAATAAGTTCATTTGTGTCATTGGATGATCAATTAGGTCATTTTCGTCCTCCCTTGACTTATTCTTGTTAAATTAGGGTTTTTAACCAATCTTGTGCATCCAATAACTTTGTTTGTGTCATTGAATTAATATTTAGGTCATTTTCGTCCTCCCTAGGCATATTCTTGTCCAATTAGGGTTTTTAACCAATCTTGTGCATCCAATAGGTGTGTTTGTGTCATTGGATGATCAATTAGGTCATTTTCGTCCTCCCTAGGCATATTCTTGTCCAATTAGGGTTTTTAACCAATCTTGTGCATCCAATAGGTGTGTTTGTGTCATTGGATGATCAATTAGGTTATTTTCTTCCTCCCTATGCATATTCTTGTCCAATTAGGGTTTTTAACTAATCGTGTGCATCCGATAAGTTCATTTGTGTCATTGGATGATCAATTAGGTCATTTTCGTCCTCCCTAGGCATATTCTTGTCCAATTAGGGTTTTTAACCAATCTTGTGCATCCAATAGGTGTGTTTGTGTCATTGGATGATCAATTAGGTCATTTTCGTCCTCCCTAGGCATATTCTTGTCCAATTAGGGTTTTTAACCAATCTTGTGCATCCAATAGGTGTGTTTGTGTCATTGGATGATCAATTAGGCCATTTTCGTCCTTCCTAGGCTTATTCTTGTCCAATTAGGGTTTTTAACCAATCTTGTGCATCCAATAGGTGTGTTTGTGTCATTGGATGATCAATTAGGTCATTTTCGTCCTCCCTAGGCATATTCTTGTCCAATTAGGGTTTTTAACCAATCTTGTGCATCCAATAGGTGTGTTTGTGTCATTGGATGATCAATTTGGTCATTTTCGTCCTTCCTAGGCTTATTCTTGTCCAATTAGGGTTTTTAACCAATCTTGTGCATCCAATAAGTTCATTTGTGTCATTGGATTAACATTTAGGTCATTTTCGTCCTCCCTAGGCATATTCTTGTCCAACTAGGGGTTTAAACCAATCTTATGCATCCAATAGGTGTGTTTGTCTCATTGGATGATCAATTAGGTCATTTTCGTCATCCCTAGGCTTATTCATGTCGAATTAGGGTTTTTAACCAATCTTGTGCATCCAATAAGTTTGTTTGTGTCATTGAATTAATATTTAGGTCATTTTCGTCCTCCCTAGGCATATTCTTGTCCAATTAGGGTTTTTAACCAATCTTGTGCATCCAATAGGTGTGTTTGTGTCATTGGATGATCAATTAGGTCATTTTCGTCCTCCCTAGGCTTATTCTTGTCCAATTAGGGTTTTTAACCAATCTTGTGCATCCAATAACTTTGTTTGTGTCATTGAATTAATATTTAGGTCATTTTCGTCCTCCCTAGGCATATTCTTGTCCAATTAGGGTTTTTAACCAATCTTGTGCATCCAATAGGTGTGTTTGTGTCATTGGATGATCAATTAGGTCATTTTCGTTCCCCCTAGGCTTATTCTTGTCCAATTAGGGTTTTTCACCAATCTTGTGCATCCAATAACTTTGTTTGTGTCATTGAATTAATATTTAGGTCATTTTCGTCCTCCCTAGGCATATTCTTGTCCAATTAGGGTTTTTAACCAATCTTGTGCATCCAATAGGTGTGTTTGTGTCATTGGATGATCAATTAGGTCATTTTCGTCCTCCCTAGGCTTATTCTTGTCCAATTAGGGTTTTTAACCAATCTTGTGCATCCAATAACTTTGTTTGTGTCATTGAATTAATATTTAGGTCATTTTCGTCCTCCCTAGGCATATTCTTGTCCAATTAGGGTTTTTAACCAATCTTGTGCATCCAATAGGTGTGTTTGTGTCATTGGATGATCAATTAGGTCATTTTCGTCCTCCCTAGGCTTATTCTTGTCCAATTAGGGTTTTTAACCAATCTTGTTCATCCAATAGGTGTGTTTGTGTCAATGGATGATCAATTAGGTCGTTTTCGTCGTCCCTAGGCTTATTCATGTCCAATTAGGGTTTTTAACCAATCTTGTGCATCCAATAGGTGTGTTTGTGTCATTGGATGATCAATTAGGTCATTTTCGTCCTACCTAGACTTATTCTTGTCAAATTAGGGTTTTTAATCAATCTTGTGCATCCAATAACTTTGTTTGTGTCATTGAATTAATATTTAGGTCATTTTCGTCCTCCCTAGGCATATTCTTGTCCAATTAGGGTTTTTAACCAATCTTGTGCATCCAATAGGTGTGTTTGTGTCATTGGATGATCAATTAGGTCATTTTCGTCCTCCCTAGGCTTATTCTTGTCCAATTAGGGTTTTTAACCAATCTTGTGCATCCAATAGGTGTGTTTGTGTCATTGGATGATCAATTAGGTCGTTTTCGTCGTCCCTAGGCTTATTCTTGTCCAATTAGGGTTTTTAACCAATCTTGTGCATCCAATAGGTGTGTTTGCGTCATTGGATGATCAATTAGGTCATTTTCGTCCTACCTAGGCTTATTCTTGTCAAATTAGGGTTTTTAATCAATCTTGTGCATCCAATAACTTTGTTTGTGTCATTGAATTAATATTTAGGTCATTTTCGTCCTCCCTAGGCATATTCTTGTCCAATTAGGGTTTTTAACCAATCTTGTGCATCCAATAGGTGTGTTTGTGTCATTGGATGATCAATTAGGTCGTTTTCGTCCTCCCTATGCTTATTCTTGTCCAATTAGGGTTTTTAACCAATCTTGTGCATCCAATAGGTGTGTTTGTGTCATTGGATGATCAATTAGGTCATTTTCGTCCTACCTAGACTTATTCTTGTCAAATTAGGGTTTTTAATCAATCTTGTGCATCCAATAACTTTGTTTGTGTCATTGAATTAATATTTAGGTCATTTTCGTCCTCCCTAGGCATATTCTTGTCCAATTAGGGTTTTTAACCAATCTTGTGCATCCAATAGGTGTGTTTGTGTCATTGGATGATCAATTAGGTCATTTACGTCTTCCCTAGGCTTATTCTTGTCCAATTAGGGTTTTTAACCAATCTTGTGCATCCAATAGGTGTGTTTGTGTCATTGGATGATCAATTAGGTCATTTTCGTCCTCCCTAGGCATATTCTTGTCCAATTAGGGTTTTTAACCAATCTTGTGCATCCAATAGGTGTGTTTGTGTCATTGGATGATCAATTAGGTCATTTTCGTCCTCCCTAGACATATTCTTGTCCAATTAGGGTTTTTAACCAATCTTGTGCATCCAATAAGTTCATTAGTGTCATTGGATGATCAATTAGGTCATTTTCGTCCTCCCTAGGCATGTTTTTGTCCAACTAGGGTTTTTAACCAATCTTGTGCATCCAATAGGTGTGTTTGTATCATTGGATGTTCACTTAGGTCATTTTCGTCCTCCCTAGGCTTATTCTTGTCCAATTAGGGTTTTTAACCAATTTTGTGCATCCAATAAGTTCATTTGTGTCATTGGATTAACGTTTAGGTCATATCCGTCCTCCCTAGGCATATTCTTGTCCAATTAGGGTTTTTAACCAATCTTGTGCATCCAATAGGTGTGTTTGTGTCATTGGATGATCAATTAGGTCATTTTCGTCCTCCCTAGGCTTATTCTTGTCCAATTAGGGTTTTTAACCTATCTTGTGCATCCAATAAGTTTGTTTGTGTCATTGAATTAATATTTAGGTCATTTTCGTCCTCCCTAAGCTTATTCTTGTCCAATTAGGGTTTTTAACAAATCTTGTGCATCCAATAGGTGTGTTTGTGTCATTGGATGATCAATTAGGTCATTTTCGTCCTCCCTAGGCATATTCTTGTCCAATTAGGGTTTTTAACCAATCTTGTGCATCCAATAGCTGTGTTTGTGTCATTGGATGATCAATTAGGTCATTTTCGTCCTCCCTAGTCTTATTCTTGTCCAATTAGGGTTTTTAACCAATCTTGTGCATCCGATAAGTTTGTTTGTGTCATAGAATTAATATTTAGGTCATTTTCGTCCTCCCTAGGCATATTCTTGTCCAATTAGGGTTTTTAACCAATCTTGTGCATCCAATAGGTGTGTTTGTGTCATTGGATGATCAATTAGGTCATTTTCGTCCTCCCTAGGCTTATTCTTGTCCAATTAGGGTTTTTAAACAATCTTGTGCATCCAATAGGTGTGTTTGTGTCTTTGGATGATCAATTAGGTCATTTTCGTCCTCCGTAGGCTTATTCTTGTCCAATTAGGGTGTTTAACCAATCTTGTGCATCCGATAAGTTTGTTTGTGTCATTGAATTAATATTTAGGTCATTTTCGTCCTCCCTAGGCATATTCTTGTCCAATTAGGGTTTTTAACCAATCTTGTGCATCCAATAGGTGTGTTTGTGTCATTGGATGATCAATTAGGTCATTTTCGTCCTCCCTAGCCTTATTCTTGTCCAATTAGGGTTTTTAACCAATCTTGTACATCCAATAAGTTCATTTGTGTCATTGGATTAATATTTAGGTCATTTTCGTCCTCCCTAGGCATATTCTTGTCAAATTAGGGTTTTTAACCAATCTTGTGCATCCAATAGGTGTGTTTGTGTCATTGGATGATCAATTAGGTCATTTTCGTCCTCCTTAGGCTTATTCATGTCCAATTAGGGTTTTTAACCAATCTTGTGCATCCAATAAGTTGAGTTGTGTCATTGGATTAACATTTAAGTCATTTTCGTTCTCCCTAGGCATATTCTTGTCCAATTAGGGTTTTTAACCAATCTTGTGCATCCAATAGGTGTGTTTGTGTCATTGGATGATCAATTAGGTCATTTTCGTCCTCCCTAGGCTTATTCATGTCCAATTAGGGTTTTTAACCAATCTTGTGCATCCAATAAGTTGAGTTGTGTCATTGGATTAACATTTAGGTCTTTTTCGTTCTCCCTAGGCATATTCTTGTCCAATTAGGGTTTTTAACCAATCTTGTGCATCAATAAGTTCATTTGTGTTATTGGATTAACATTTAGGTCATATTTGTCCTCCCTAGGCATATTCTTGTCCAATTAGGGTTTTTAACCAATCTTGTGCATCCAATAGGTGTGTTTGTGTCATTGGATGATCAATTAGGTCATTTTCGTCCTCACTAGGCATATTCTTGTCCAATTAGGGTTTTTAACCAATCTTCTGCATCCAATAGGTGTGTTTGTGTCATTGGATTAACATTTAGGTCATTTTCGTCCTCCCTAGGCTTGTTCTTGTCCAATTAGGGTTTTTAACCAATCTTGTGCATCCAATAAGTTCATTAGTGTCATTGGTTGATCAATTAGGTCATTTTCGTCCTCCCTAGACTTATTCTTGTCCAATTAGGGTTTTTAACCAATCTTGTGCATCAAATAAGTTGAGTTGTGTCATTGGATTAACATTTAGGTCATTTTCGTTCTCCCTAGGCTTGTTCTTGTCCAATTAGGTTTTTTAACAAATCTTGTGCATCCAATAAGTTCATTTGTGTCATTGGATTAACATTTAGGTCATATCCGTCCTCCCTAGGCATATTCTTGTCCAATTAGGGTTTTTAACCAATCTTGTGCATCCAATAGGTATGTTTGTGTCATTGGATGATCAATTAGGTCATTTTCGTCCTCCCTATGCTTATTCTTGTCCAATTAGGGTTTTTAACCAATCTTGTGCATCCGATAAGTTTGTTTGTGTCATTGAATTAATAATTAGGTCATTTTCGTCCTCCCTATGCTTATTCTTGTCCAATTAGGGTTTTTAACCAATCTTGTGCATCAAATAAGTTGAGTTGTGTCATTGGATTAACATTTAGGTCATTTTCGTTCTCCCTAGGCTTGTTCTTGTCCAATTAGGTTTTTTTATCAAATCTTGTGCATCCAATAAGTTCATTTGTGTCATTGGATTAACATTTAGGTCATATCCGTCCTCCCTAGGCATATTCTTGTCCAATTAGGGTTTTTAACCAATCGTGTGCATCCAATAGGTATGTTTGTGTCATTGGATGATCAATTAGGTCATTTTCGTCCTCCCTATGCTTATTCTTGTCCAATTAGGTTTTTAACCAATCTAGTGCATCCGATAAGTTTGTTTGTGTCATTGAATTAATAATTAGGTCATTTTCGTCCTCCCTAGGCATATTCTTTGTCCAATTAGGGTTTTTAACCAATCTTGTGCATCCAATAGGTGTGTTTGTGTCATTGGATGATCAATTAGGTAATTTTCGTCCTCCCTAGGCATATTCTTGTCCAATTATGGTTTTTAACCAATCTTGTGCATCCAATAGGTGTGTTTGTGTCATTGGATGATCAATTAGGTCATTTTCGTCCTCCCTAGGCTTATTCTTGTCCAATTAGGGTTTTTAACCAATCTTGTGCATCCAATAGGTGTGTTTGTGCCATTGGATGATCAATTAGGTCATTTTCGTCCTTCCTAGGCATATTCTTGTCCAATTAGGGTTTTTAACCAATCTTGTGCATCCAATAGGTGTGTTTGTGTCATTGGATGATCAATTAGGTCATTTTCGTCCTCCCTAGGCTTATTCTTGTCCAATTAGGGTTTTTAACCAATCTTGTGCATCCAATAGGTGTGTTTGTGTCATTGGATGATCAATTAGGTCATTTTCTACCTCCCTAGGCTTATTCTTGTCCAACTAGGGTTTTTAACCAATCTTGTGCATCCAATAGGTGTGTTTGTGTCATTGGATGATCAATTAGGTCATTTTCGTCCTCCCTAGGCATATTCTTGTCCAACTAGGGTTTTTAACCAATCTTGTGCATCCAATAGGTGTGTTTGTGTCATTGGATGATCAATTAGGTCATTTTCGTCCTCCCTAGGCTTATTCTTGTCCAATTAGGGTTTTTAACCAATCTTGTGCATCCAATAAGTTTGTTTGTGTCATTGAATTAATATTTAGGTCATTTTCGTCCTCCCTAGGCATATTCTTGTCCAATTAGGGTTTTTAACCAATCTTGTGCATCCAATAGGTGTGTTTGTGTCATTGGATGATCAATTAGGTCATTTTCGTCCTCCCTAGGCTGAATCTTGTCCAATTATGGTTTTTAACCAATCTTGTGCATCCAATAGGTGTGTTTGTGTCATTGGATGATCAATTAGGTCATTTTCGTCCTCCCTAGGCATATTCTTGTCCAATAGGGTTTTTAACCAATCTTGTGCATTCAATAGGTGTGTTTGTGTCATTGGATGATCAATTAGGTCATTTTCGTCCTCCCTAGGCTTATTCTTGTCCAATTAGGGTTTTTAACCAATCTTGTGCATCCAATAGGTGTGGTTGTGTCATTGGATGATCAATTAGGTCCTTTTCTTCCTCCCTAGGCTTATTCTTGTCCAATTAGGGTTTTTAACCAATCTTGTGCATCCAATAGGTGTGTTTGTGTCATTGGATGATCAATTAGGTCATTTTCGTCCTCCCTAGGCTTATTCTTGTCAAATTAGGGTTTTTAACCAATCTTGTGCATCCAATAACTTTGATTGTGTCATTGAATTAATATTCAGGTCATTTTCGTCCTCTCTAGGCATATTCTTGTCCAATTAGGGTTTTTAACCAATCTTGTGCATCCAATAGGTGTGTTTGTGTCATTGGATGATCAATTAGGTCATTTTCGTCCTCCCTAGGCTTATTCTTGTCCAATTAGGGTTTTTAACCAATCTTGTGCATCCAATAAGTTGAGTTGTGTCATTGGATTAACATTTATGTCATTTTCGTTCTCCCTAGGCTTATTCTTGTCCAATTACGGTTTTTAACCAATCTTGTGCATCCAATAAGTTCATTTGTGTTATTGGTTTAACATTTAGGTCATATTCGTCTTCCCTAGGCATATTGTTGTCCAATTAGGGTTTTTAACCAATCTTGTGGATCCAATAGGTGTGTTTGTGTCATTGGATGATCAATTAGGTCATTTTCGTCCTCCCTAGGCTTTTTCTTGTCCAATTAGGGTTTTTAACCAATCTTGTGCATCGAATAAGTTCATTAGTGTCATTGGATGATCAATTAGGTCATTTTCGTCCTCCCTAGGCATGTTCTTGTCCAACTAGGGTTTTTAACCAATCTTGTGCATCCAATAGGTGTGTTTGTGTTATTGGATGATCTATTAGGTCATTTTCGTCCTCCCTAGGCTTATTCTTGTCCAATTAGGGTTTTTAACCAATCTTGTGCATCCAATAAGTTGAGTTGTGTCATTGGATTAACATTTAGGTCATTTTCATTCTCCCTAGGCTTATTCTTGTCCAATTAGGTTTTTAACCAATCTTGTGCATCCAACAAGTTCATTTGTGTCATTGGATTCACATTTAGGTCATTTTCGTCCTCCCTAGGCATATTCTTGTCCAATTAGGGTTTTTAACCAATGTTATGCATCCAATAGGTGTGTTTATCTCATTGGATGATCAATTAGGTCAGTTTGATCCTCCATAGGCTTATTCTTGTCCAATTAGGGTTTTTAACCAATCTTGTGCATCCAATAAGTTCATTTGTGTCATTGGATTAACATTTTGGTCATATCCGTCCTCCCTAGGCAAATTCTTGTCCAATTAGGGTTTTTAACCAATCTTGTGCATCCAATAGGTGTGTTTGTGTCATTGGATGATCAATTAGGTCATTTTCGTCCTCCCTAGGCATATTCTTGTCCAATTAGGGTTTTTAACCTATCTTGTGCATCCAATAGGTGTGTTTGTGTCATTGGATGATCAATTAGGTCATTTTCATCCTCCCTAGGCTTATTCTTGTCCAATTAGGGTTTTTAACCAATCTTGTGCATCCAATAAGTTCATTAGTGTCATTGGATGATCAATTACGTCATTTTCGTCCTCCCTAGGCATGTTCTTGTCCAACTAGGGTTTTTAACCAATCTTGTGCATCCAATAGGTGTGGTTGTGTCATTGGATGAACAATTAGGTCATCTTCGTCCTCCCTAGGCTTATTCTTGTCCAATTAGGGTTTTTAACCAATCTTGTGCATCCAATAAGTTGAGTTGTGTCATTGGATTAACATTTAGGTCATTTTCGTTCTCCCTAGGCTTATTCTTGTCCAATTAGGGTTTTTAACCAATCTTGTGCATCCAATAAGTTCATTTGTGTCATTGGATTAACATTTAGGTCATATCTGTCCTCCCTAGGCATATTCTTGTCCAATTAGGGTTTTTAACCAATCTTGTGCATCCAATAGGTGTGTTTGTGTCATTGGATGATCAATTAGGTCATTTTCGTCCTCCCTAGGCATATTCTTGTCCAATTAGGGTTTTTAACCAATCTTGTGCATCCAATAAGTTGAGTTGTGTCATTGGATTAACATTTAGGTCATTTTCGTCCTCCCTAGGCTTATTCTTGTCCAATTAGGGTTTTTAACCAATCTTGTGCATCCAATAAGTTCATTTGTGTCATTGGATTAACATTTAGGTCATTTTCGTCGTCCCTAGGCTAATTCTTGTCTAATTAGGGTTTTTAACCAATCTTGTGCATCCGATAAGTTTGTTTGTGTCATTGAATTAATATTTAGGTCATTTTCGTCCTCCCTAGGCATATTCTTGTCCAATTAGGGTTTTTAACCAATCTTGTGCATCCAATAGGTGTGTTTGTGTCATTGGATGATCAATTAGGTCATTTTCGTCCTCCCTAGGCTTATTCTTGTCCAATTAGGGTTTTTAACCAATCTTGTGCATCCAATAAGTTCATTTGTGTCATTGGATTAACATTTAGGTCATATCTGTCCTCCCTAGGCATATTCTTGTCCAATTAGGGTTTTTAACCAATCTTGTGCATCCAATAGGTGTGTTTGTGTCATTGAATGATCAATTAGGTCATTTTCGTTCTCCCTAGGCTTATTCTTGTCCAATTAGGGTTTTTTACCAATCTTGTGCATCCAATAAGTTTGTTTATGTCATTGAATTAATATTTAGGTCATTTTCGTCCTCCCTAGGCATATTCTTGTCCAATTAGGGTTTTTAACCAATCTTGTGCATCCAATAGGTGTGTTTGTGTCATTGGATGATCAATTAGGTCATTTTCGTCCTCCCTAGGCTTATTCTTGTCCAATTAGGGTTTTTAACCAATCTTGTGCATCCAATAGGTGTGTTTGTGTCATTGGATGATCAATTAGGTCATTTTCGTCCTTCCTAGGCATATTCTTCTCCAATTACGGTTTTTAACTAGTCTTGTGCATCCAATAGGTGTGTTTGTGTCATTGGATGATCAATTAGGTCATTTTCGTCCTCCCAAGGCTTATTCTTGTCCAATTAGGGTTTTTAACCAATCTTGTGCATCCAATAAGTTCATTTGTGTCATTGGATTAACATTTAGGTCATTTTCGTCCTCCTTAGGCATATTCTTGTCCAATTAGGGTTTTTAACTAATCTTGTGCATCCAATCGGTGTGTTCGTGTCATTGGATGATCAATTATGTCATTTTCGTCCTCCCTAGGCTTATTCTTGTCCAATTAGGGTTTTTAACCAATCTTGTGCATCCAATAGGTGTGTTTGTGTCATTGGATGATCAATTAGGTCATTTTCGTCCTCCCTAGGCTTATTCTTGTCCAATTAGGGTTTTTAACCAATCTTGTGCATCCAATAACTTTGTTTGTGTCATTGAATTAATATTTAGGTCATTTTCCTCCTCCTAGGCATATTCTTTTCCAATTAGGGTTTTTAACCAATCTTGTGCATCCAATAGGTGTGTTTGTGTCATTGGATGATCAATTAGGTCATTTTCGTCCTCCCTAGGCTTATTCTTGTCCAATTAGGGTTTTTAATCAATCTTGTGCATCAAATAAGTTTGTTTGTGTTATTGAATTAATATTTAGGTCATTTTCGTCCTCCCTAGGCATATTCTTGTCCAATTAGGGTTTTTAACCAATCTTGTGCATCCAATAGGTGTGTTTGTGTCATTGGATGATCAATTAGGTCATTTTCGTCCTCCCTAGGTTTATTCTTGTCCAATTAGGGTTTTTAACCAATCTTGTGCATCCAATAGGTTTGTTTGCGTCATTGGATGATCAATTAGGTCATTTTCGTCCTCCCTAGGTTTATTCTTGTCCAATTAGGGTTTTTAACCAATCTTGTGCATCCAATAGGTGTGTTTGTGTCATTGGATGATCAATTAGGTCATTTTCGTCCTCCCTAGGCTTATTCTTGTCCAATTAGGGTTTTTAACCAATCTTGTGCATCCAATAGGTGTGTTTGTGTCATTGGATGATCAATTAGGTCATTTTCGTCCTCCCTAGGCTTATTCTTGTCCAATTAGGGTTTTTAACCAATCTTGTGCATCCAATAAGTTCATTTGTGTCATTGGATGATCAATTAGGTCATTTTCGTCCTCCCTAGGCTTATTCTTGTCCAATTAGGGTATTTAACCAATCTTGTGCATCCAATAACTTTGTTTGTGTCATTGAATTAATATTTAGGTCATTTTCGTCCTCCCTAGGCATATTCTTGTCCAATTAGGGTTTTTAACCAATCTTGTGCATCCAATAGGTGTGTTTGTGTCATTGGATGATCAATTAGGTCATTTTCGTCCTCCCTAGGCTTATTCTTGTCCAATTAGGGTTTTTAACCAATCTTGTGCATCCAATAAGTTCATTTGTGTTATTGGATTAAAATTTAGGTCATATTCGTCCTCCCTAGGCATATTCTTGTCCAATTAGGGTTTTTAACCAATCTTGTGCATCCAATAGGTGTGTTTGTGTCATTGGATGATCAATTAGGTCATTTTCGTCCTCCCTAGGCTTGTTCTTGTCCAAGTAGGGTTTTTAACCAATCTTGTGCATCCAATAGGTGTGTTTGTGTCATTGGATGATCAATTAGGTCATTTTCGTCCTCCCTAGGCTTATTCTTGTCCAATTAGGGTTTTTAACCAATCTTGTGCATCCAATAAGTTCATTTGTGTCATTGGAATAAAATTTAGGTCATTTTCGTCCTCCCTAGGCATATTCTTGTCCAATTAGGGTTTTTAACCAATCTTGTGCATCCAATAGGTGTGTTTGTGTCATTGGATGATCAATTAGGTCATTTTCGTCCTCCCTAGGCTTATTCTTGTCCAATTAGGGTTTTTAACCAATCTTGTGCATCCAATAACTTTGTTTGTGTCATTGAATTAATATTTAGGTCATTTTCCTCCTCCCTGGGCATATTCTTGTCCAATTAGGGTTTTTAACCAATCTTGTGCATCCAATAGGTGTGTTTGTGTCATTGGATGATCAATTAGGTCATTTTCGTCCTCCCTAGGCTTATTCTTGTCCAATTAGGGTTTTTAACCAATCTTGTGCATCCAATAAGTTCATTAGTGTCATTGGATGATCAATTAGGTCATTTTCGTCCTCCCTAGGCATGTTCTTGTCCAACTAGGGTTTTTAACCAATTTTGTGCATCCAATAGGTGTGTTTGTGTCATTGGATGATCAATTAGGTCATTTTCGTCCCCGCTAGGCTTATTCTTGTCCAATTAGGGTTTTTAACCAATCTTGTGCATCCAATAAGTTCATTAGTGTCATTGGATGATCAATTAGGTGATTTTCGTCCTCCCTAGGCATGTTCTTGTCCAACTAGGGTTTTTAACCAATCTTGTGCATCCAATAGGTGTGTTTGTGTCATTGGATGATCAATTAGGTCATTTTCGTCCTCCCTAGGCTTATTCTTGTCCAATTAGGGTTTTTAACCAATCTTGTGCATCCAATAAGTTTGTTTGTGTCATTGAATTAATATTTACGTCATTTTCGTCATCCCTAGGCATATTCTTGTCCAATTAGGGTTTTTAACCAATCTTGTGCATCCCATAGGTGTGTTTGTGTCATTGGATGATCAATTAGGTCATTTTCGTCCTCCCTAGGCTTATTCTTGTCCAATTAGGGTTTTTAACCAATCTTGTGCATCCAATAAGTTCATTTGTGTCATTGGATTAACATTTAGGTCATATCCGTCATCCCTAGGCATATTCTTGTCCAATTAGGGTTTTTAACCAATCTTGTGCATCCAATAAGTTCATTTGTGTTATTGGATTAACATTTAGGTCACATTCGTCCTCCCTAGGCATATTCTTGTCCAATTAGGGTTTTTAACCAATCTTGTGCTTCCAATAACTTTGTTTGTGTCATTGAATTAATATTTAGGTCATTTTCGTCCTCCCTTGGCATATTCTTGTCCAATTAGGGTTTTTAACCAATCTTGTGCATCCAATAGGTGTGTTTGTGTCATTGGATGATCAATTAGGTCATTTTCGTCCTCCCTAGGCTTATTCTTGTCCAATTAGGGTTTTTAACCAATCTTGTGCATCCAATAGGTGTGTTTGTGTCATTGGATGATCAATTAGGTCATTTTCGTCCTTTTTATGCTTATTCTTGTCCAATTAGGGTTTTTAACCAATCCTGTGCATCCAATAGGTGTGTTTGTGTCATTGGATGATCAATTAGGTCATTTTCGTCCTCCCTAGGCATATTCTTGTCCAATTAGGGTTTTTAACCAATCTTGTGCATCCAATAGGTGTGTTTGTGTCATTGGATGATCAATTAGCTCATTTTCGTCCTCCCTAGGCTTATTCTTGCCCAATTACAGTTTTTAACCAATCTTGAGCATCCAATAGGTTGAGTTGTGTCATTGGATTAGCATTTAGGTCATTTTCGTCCTCCCTAAGCTTATTCTTGTACAATTAGGGTTTTTAACCAATCTTGTGCATCCAATAAGTTCATTTGTGTCATTCGATTAACATTTAGGTCATTTTCGTCCTCCCTAGGCATATTCTTGTCCAATTAGGGTTTTTAACCAATCTTGTGCATCCAACTGGTGTGTTTGTGTCATTGGATGATCAATTATGTCATTTTCGTCCTTTCTATGCTTATTCTTGTCCAATTTGGGTTTTTAACCAATCTTGTGCATCCAATAGGTGTGTTTGTGGCAATGGATGATCAATTTGGTCATTTTCGTCTTCCCTAGGCTTATTCTTGTCCAAATAGGGTTTTTAACCAATCTTGTGCATCCAATAGGTGTGTTTGTGTCATTGGATGATCAATTAGGTCATTTTCGTCCTCCCTAGGCTTATTCTTGTCCAATTAGGGTTTTTAACCAATCTTGTGCATCCAATAGGTGTGTTTGTGTCATTGGATGATCAATTAGGTCATTTTCGTCCTCCCTAGGCTTATTCTTGTTCAGTTAGGGTTTTTAACTAATCTTGTGCATCCAATAAGTTCATTTGTCTCATTGGATGATCAATTAGGTCATTTTCGTCCTCCCTAGGCATATTCTTGTCCAACTAGGGTTTTTAACCAATCTTGTGCATCCAATAGGTGTGTTTGTGTCATTGGATGATCAATTAGGTCATTTTCGTCCTCCCTAGGCATATTCTTGTCCAACTAGGGTTTTTAACCAATCTTGTGCATCCAATAAGTGTGTTTGTGTCATTGGATGATCAATTAGGTCATTTTCGTCCTCCTTAGGCTTATTCTTGTCCAATTAGGGTTTTTAACCAATCTTGTGCATCCAATAAGTTCATTTGTGTCATTGGATTAACATTTAGGTCATTTTCGTCCTCCCTAGGCATATTGTTGTCCAATTAGGGTTTTTAACCAATCTTGTGCATCCAATAGGTGTGTTTGTGTCATTGGATGATCAATTAGGTCATTTTCGTCCTCCCTAGGCTTATTCATTTCCAATTAGGGTTTTTAACCAATCTTGTGCATCCAATAACTTTGTTTGTGTCATTGAATTAATATTTAGGTCATTTTCGTCCTCCCTAGGCATATTCTTGTCCAATTAGGGTTTTTAACCAATCTTGTGCATCCAATAGGTGTGTTTGTGTCATTGGATGACCAATTAGGTCATTTTCGTCCTCCCTAGGCTTATTCTTGTCCAATAAGGTTTTGAACCAATCTTGTGCATCCAATAAGTTCATTTGTGTTATTGCTTTCATATTTAGGTCATTTTCGTCCTCCCTTGGCATATTCTTGTCCAATTAGGGTTTTTAACCAATCTTGTGCATCCAGTAGGTGTGTTTGTGTCATTGGATGATCAATTAGGTCATTTTCGTCCTCCCTAGGCTTATTCTTGTCCAATTAGGGTTTTTAACCAATCTTGTGCATACAATAAGTTCATTAGTGTCATTGGATGATCAATTAGGTCATTTTCGTCCTCCCTAGGCATGTTCTTGTGCAACTAGGGTTTTTAACTAATCTTGTGCATCCAATAGGTGTGTTTGTGTCATTGGATGATCAATTAGGTCATTTTCGTCCTCCCTAGGCTTATTCTTGTCCAATTAGAGTTTTTAACCAATCTTGTGCATCCAATAAGTGTGTTTGTGTCATTGGATGATCAATTAGGTCATTTTCGTCCTCCCTAGGCTTATTCTTGTCCAATTAGGGGTTTTAACCAATCTTGTACATCCAATAAGTTCATTTGTGTCATTGGATTAACATTTAGGTCCTTTTCATCCTCCCTATGCATATTCTTGCACAATTAGGGTTTTTAACCAATCTTGTGCATCCAATAGGTGTGTTTGTGTCATTGGATGATCAATTAGGTCATTTTTGTCCTCCCTAGGCTTATTCTTGTCCAATTAGGGTTTTTAACCAATCTTGCGCATCTAATAAGTTGAGTTGTGTCATTGGATTAACATTTAGGTCATTTTCGTTCTCCCTAGGCTTATTCTTGTCCAATTAGGGTTTTTAACCAATCATGTGCATCCAATAAGTTCATTTGTGTTATTGGAATGACATTTAGGTCATATTCGTCCTCCATAGGAATATTCTTGTCCAATTAGGGTTTTTAACCAATCTTGTGCATCCAATAGGTGTGTTTGTGTCATTGGATGATCAATTAGGTCATTTTCGTCCTCCCTAGGCATATTCTTGTCCAATTAGGGTTTTTCACCAATCTTGTGCATCCAATAGGTGTGTTTGTGTCATTGGATGATCAATTAGGTCATTTTCGTCCTCCCTAGGCTTATTCTTGTCCAATTAGGGTTTTTAACCAATCTTGTGCATCCAATAAGTTCATTAGTGTCACTGGATGATCAATTAGGTCATTTTCGTCCTCCCTAGGCATGTTCTTGTCAAACTAGGGTTTTTAACCAATCTTGTGCATCCAATAGGTGTGTTTGTGTCATTGGATGAACAATTAGGTCATTTTCGTACTCCCTAGGCTTATTCTTGTCCAATTAGGGTTTTTAACCAATCTTGTGCATCCAATAAGTTGAGTTGTGTCATTGGATTAACATTTAGGTCATTTTCGTTCTCCCTAGGCTTATTCTAGTCCAATTAGGGTTTTTAACCAATCTTGTGCATCCAATAAGTTCATTTGTGTCATTGGATTAACATTTAGGTCATATCCGTCCTCCCTAGGCATATTCTTGTCCAATTAGGGTTTTTAACCAATCTTGTGCATCCAATAGGTGTGTTTGTCTCATTGGATGATCAATTAGGTCATTTTCGTCCTCCCTAGGCTTATTCTTGTCCAATTAGGGTTTTTAACCAATCTTGTGCATCCAATAAGTTTGTTTGTTTCATTGAATTAATATTTAGGTCATTTTTGTCCTCCCTATGCATATTCTTGTCCAATTAGGGTTTTTAACCAATCTTGTGCATCCAATAGGTGTGTTTGTGTCATTGGATGATCAATTAGGTCATTTTCGTCCTCCCTAGGCTTATTCTTGTCCAATTAGGGTTTTTAACCAATCTTGTGCATCCAATAAGTTCATTTGTGTCATTGGATTAACATTTAGGTCATATCAGTCCTCCCTAGGCATATTCTTGTCCAATTAGCGTTTTTAACCAATCTTGTGCATCCAATAAGTTCATTTGTGTTATTGGATTAACATTTAGGTCATATTCGTCCTCTCTAGGCATATTCTTGTCCAATTTGGGTTTTTAACCAATCTTGTGCATCCAATTACTTTGTTTGTGTCATTGAATTAATATTTAGGTCATTTTCGTCCTGCCTAGGGATATTCTTGTCCAATTAGGGTTTTTAACCAATCTTGTGCATCCAATAGGTGTGTTTGTGTCATTGGATGATCAATTAGGTCATTTTCGTCCTCCCTAGGCTTATTCTTGTCCAATTAGGGTTTTTAACCAATCTTGTGCATCCAATAAGTTCATTTGTGTCATTGGATTAACATTTAGTTCATTTTCGTCCTCCCTAGGCATATTATTGTCCAATTAGGGTTTTTAACCAATCTTGTGCATCCAATAGGTGTGTTTGTGTCATTGGATTAACATTTAGGTCATTTTCGTCCTCCCTAGACATATTCTTGTCCAATTAGGGTTTTTAACCAATCTTGTGCATCCAATAGGTGGGTTTGTGTCATTGGATGATCAATTAAGTTATTTTCATCCTCCCTAGGCTTATTCTTGTCCAATTAGGGTTTTTAACCAATCTTGTGCATCCAATAGGTGTGTTTGTGTCATTGGATGATCAATTAGGTCATTTTCGTCCTCCCTAGGCTTATTCTTGTCCAATTAGGGTTTTTAACCAATCTTGTGCATCCAATAAGTTCATTTGTGTCATTGCATTAACATTTAGGTCATTTTCGTCCTCCCTAGTCATATTCTTGTCCAATTAGGGTTTTGAACCAATTGTGTGTATCCAATAGGTGTGTTTGATTCATTGGAATAACATTTAGGTCATTTTCGTCCTCCCTAGACATATTCTTGTCCAATTAGGGTTTTTAACCAAAGTTGTGCATCCAATAAGTTCATTTGTGTCATTGGATGATCAATTAGGTAATTTACGTCCTCCCTAGGCATATTCTGGCATATTCTTGTCCAATTAGGGTTTTTAACCAATCTTGTGCATCCAATAGGTGTGTTTGTGTCATTGGATGATCAATTAGGTCATTTTCGTCCTCCCTAGGCTTATTCTTGTCCAATTAGGGTTTTTAACCAATCTTGTGCATCCAATAAGTTGAGTTGTGTCATTGGATTAACATTTAGGTCATTTTCGTCTTCCCTAGGCTTATTCTTGTCCAATTAGGGTTTTTAACCAATCTTGTGCATCCGATAAGTTTGTTTGTGTCATTGAATTAATATTTAGGTCATTTTCGTCCTCCCTAGGCATATTCTTGTCCAATTAGGGTTTTTAACCAATCTTGTGCATCCAATAGGTGTGTTTGTGTCATTGGATGATCAATTAGGTCATTTTCGTCCTCCCTAGGCTTATTCTTGTCCAATTAGGGTTTTTAACCAATCTTGTGCATCCAATAGGTGTGTTTGTGTCATTGGATGATCACTTAGGTCAGTTTCTTCCTCCCTAGGCTTATTCTTGTCCAATTAGGGGTTTTAACCAATCTTGTGCATCCAATAAGTTGAGTTGTGTCATTGGATTAACATTTAGGTCATTTTCGTCATCCCTAGGCTTATTCTTGTCCAATTAGGTTTTTTTACCAATCTTGTGCATCCAATAGGTGTGTTTGTGTCATTGGATGATCAATTAGGTCATTTTCGTCCTCCATAGGCTTATTCTTGTCCAATTAGGGTTTTTAACCAATCTTGTGCATCCAATAAGTTCATTTGTGTAATTGGATTAACATTTAGGTCATTTTCACCCTCCCTAGGCATATTCTTGTCCAATTAGGGTTTTTAACCAATCTTGTGCATCCAATAGGTGTGTTTGTGTCATTGGATGATCAATTAGGTCATTTTCGTCCTCCCTAGGCTTATTCTTGCCCAATTAGGGTTTTTCACCAATCTTGTGCATCCAATAGGTGTGTTTGTGTCATTGGATGATCAATTAGGTCATTTTCGTCCTCCCTATGCTTATTCTTGTCCAATTAGGGTTTTTAACCAATCTTGTGCATCCAATAAGTTCATTTGTGTCATTGGATGATCAATTAGGTCATTTTCGTCCTCCCTAGGCATATTCTTGTCCAACTAGGGTTTTTAACCAATCTTGTGCATCCAATAGGTGTGTTTGTGTCTTTGGATGATCAATTAGGTCATTTTCATCCTCCCTAGGCTTATTCTTGTCCAATTAGGGTTTTTAACCAATCTTGTGCATCCAATAGGTGTGTTTGTGTCATTGGATGATCTATTAGGTCATTTTCGTCCTCGCTAGGCTTATTCTTGTCCAATTAGGGTTTTTAACCAATCTTGTTCATCCAATAAGTTTGTTTGTGTCATTGAATTAATATTTAGGTCCTTTTCGTCCTCCCTAGGCATATTCTTGTCCAATTAGGGTTTTTAACCAATCTTGTGCATCCAATAGGTGTGTTTGTGTCATTGGATGATCAATTAGGTCATTTTCGTCCTCCCTAGGCTTATTCTTGTCCAATTAGGGTTTTTAACCAATCTTGTGCATCCAATAGGTGTGTTTGTGTCATTGGATGATCAATTAGGTCATTTTCGTCCTCCCTAGGCTTATTCTTGGCCAATTAGGGTTTTTAACCAATCTTGTGCCTCAAATAAGTTTGTTTGTGTCATTGAATTAATATTTAGGTCATTTTCGTCCTCCCTAGGCATATTCTTGTCCAATTAGGGTTTTTAACCAATCTTGTGCATCCAATAGGTGTGTTTGTGTCATTGGATGATCAATTAGGTCATTTTCGTCCTCCCTAGGCTTATTCTTGTCCAATTAGGGTTTTTAACCAATCTTGTGCATCCAATAAGTTCATTAGTGTCACTGGATGATCAATTAGGTCATTTTCGTCCTCCCTTGGCATATTATTGTCCAATTAGTGTTTTTAACCAATCTTGTGCATCCAATAAGTTTGTTTGTGTCATTGAATTAATATTTAGGTCATTTTCGTCCTCCCTAGGCATATTATTGTCCAATTAGGGTTTTTAACCAATCTTGTGCATCCAATAGGTGTGTTTGTGTCATTGGATGATCAATTAGGTCATTTTCGTCCTCGCTAGGCATATTCTTGTCCAATTAGGGTTTTTAACCAATCTTGTGCATCCAATAGGTGTGTTTGTGTCATTGGATGATCAATTAGGTCATTTTCGTCCTCCCAAGGCTTATTCTTGTCCAATTTGGGTTTTTAACCAATCTTGTGCATCCAATAAGTTCATTTGTGTCATTGGATTAACATTTAGGTCATTTTCGTCCTCCCCCGTCATATTCTTGTCCAATTTGGGTTTTTAACCAATCTTGTGTATCCAATTGGTGTGTTTGTGTCATTGGATGATCAATTAGGTCATTTTCATCCTCCCTAGGCATATTCTTGTCCAATTAGGGTTTTTAACCAATCTTGTGCATCCAATAGGTGTGTTTGTGTCACTGGATGATCAATTAGGTCATTTTCGTCCTCCGTAGGCATATTCTTGTCCAATTAGGGTTTTTAACCAATCTTGTGCATCCAATAAGTGTGTTTGTGTCATTGGATGATCAATTAGGTCATTTTTGTCCTCCCTAGGCTTATTCTTGTCCAATTAGGGTTTTTAACCAATCTTGTGCATCCAATAAGTTTGTTTGTGTCATTGAATTAATATTTTTGTCATTTTCGTCTTCCTTAGGCATATTATTGTCCAAGTAAGGTTTTTAACCAATCTTGTGCATCCAATAGGTGTGTTTGTGTCATTGGATGATCAATTAGGTCATTTTCGTCCTCCCTAGGCATATTCTTGTCCAATTAGGGTTTTTAACCAATCTTGTGCATCCAATAGGTGTGTTTGTGTCATTGGATGATCAATTAGGTCATTTTCGTCCTCCCTAGGCTTATTCTTGTCCAATTAGGGTTTTTAACCAATCTTGTGCATCTAATAGGTGTGTTTGTGTCATTGGATGATCAATTAGTTCATTTTCGTCCTCCCTAGGCTTATTCTTGTCAAATTAGGGTTTTTAACCAATCTTGTGCATCCAATAAGTTGAGTTGTGTCATTGGATTAACATTTAGGTCATTTTCGTCCTCCCTAGGCATATTCTTGTCCAATTAGGGTTTTTAACCAATCTTGTGCATCCAATAGGTGTGTTTGTGTCATTGGATGATCAATTAGGTCATTTTCGTCCTCCCTAGGCTTATTCTATCCCAATTAGGGTTTTTAACCAATCTTGTGCATCCAATTGGTGTGTTTGTGTCATTGGATGATCAATTAGGTTATTTTCGTCCTCCCTAGGCTTATTCTTGTCCAATTAGGGTTTTTAACCAATCTTGTGCATCCAATAAGTTGAGTTGTGTCATTGGATTAACATTTAGGTCATTTTCGTCCTCCCTAGGCTTATTCTTGTCCAATTAGGGTTTTTAACCAATCTTGTGCATCATATAGGTGTGTTTGTGTCATTGGATGATCAATTAGGTCATTTTCATCATCCCTAGGCTTATCCTTTCCCAATTAGGGTTTTTAACCAATCTTGTGCTTCCAATAAGTTGAGTTGTGTCATTGGATTAACATTTAGGTCATTTTCGTCCTCCCTAGGCTTATTCTTGTCCAATTAGGGTTTTTAACCAATCTTGTGCATCCAATAAGTTCATTTGTGTCATTGGATTAACATTTAGGTCATTTTCGTCCTCCCTAGGCATATTCTTGTCCAATTAGAGTTTTAGACCAATCATGTGCATCCAATAGGTGTGTTTGTGTCATTGGGTGATCAATTAGGTTATTTTCGTCCTCCCTAGGCTTATTCTTGTCCAATAAGGGTTTTTAACTAATCTTGTGCATCCAATAAGTTCATTTGTGTCATTGGATGATCAATTAGGTCATTTTCGTCCTCCCTAGGCATATTCTTGTCCAATTAGGGTTTTTAACCAATCTTGTACATCCAATAGGTGTGTTTGTGTCATTGGATGATCAATTAGGTCATTTTCGTCCTCCCTAGGCTTATTCTTGTCCAATTAGGATTTTTAACCAATCTTTTACATCCAATAAGTTCATTTGTGTTATTGGATTAACATTTAGGTCATATTCGTCCTCCCTAGGCATATTCTTGTCCAATTAGGGTTTTTAACACATCTTGTGCATCCAATAGGTGTGTTTGTGTCATTGGATGATCAATTAGGTCATTTTCGTCCTCCCTAGGCTTATTCATGTCCAATTAGGATTTTTTACCAATCTTGTACATCCAATAAGTTCATTTGTGTCATTGGATTAACATTTAGGTCATTTTCGTCCTCCCTAGGCATATTCTTGTCCAATTAGGGTTTTTAACCAATCTTGTGCATCCAATAGGTGTGTTTGTGTCATTGGATGATCAATTAGGTTATTTTCGTCCTCCCTAGGCTTATTCTTGTCCAATTAGGGTTTTTAACTAATCTTGTGCATCCAATAAGTTCATTTGTGTCATTGGATGATCAATTAGGTCATTTTCGTACTCCCTAGGCATATTCTTGTCCAATTAGGGTTTATAACCTATCTTGTGCATCCAATAGGTAAGTTTGTGTCATTGGATGATCAATTAGGTTATTTTCGTCCTCCCTAGGCTTATTCTTGTCCAATTAGGGTTTTTAACTAATCTTGTGCATCCAATAAGTTCATTTGTGTCATTGGATGATCAATTAGGTTATTTTCGTCCTCCCTAGGCATATTCTTGTCCAATTAGGGTTTTTAACCAATCTTGTGCATCCAATAGGTGTGTTTGTGTCATTGGATGATCAATTAGGTCATTTTCGTCCTCCCTAGGCTTATTCTTGTCCAATTAGGGTTTTTAACCGATCTTGTGCATCCAATAGGTGTGTTTGTGTCGTTGCATGATCAATTAGGTCATTTTTGTCCTCCCTAGACATATTCTTGTCCAATTAGGGTTTTTAACCAATCTTGTGCATCCAATAGGTGTGTTTGTGTCATAGGATGATCAATTACGTCATTTACGTCCTCCCTAGGCTTATTCTTGTCCAATTAGGGTTTTTAACCAATCTTGTGCATCCAATAACTTTGTTTGTGTCATTGAATTAATATTTAGGTCATTTTCGTCCTTCCTATGCATATTCTTGTCCAATAAGGGTTTTTAACCAATCTTGTGCATCCAATAGGTGTGTTTGTGTCATTGGATGATCAATTAGGTCATTTTCGTCCTCCCTAGGCTTATTCTTGTCCAATTAGGGTTTTTAACCAATCTTGTGCATCCAATAAGTTGAGTTGTGTCATTGGATTAACATTTAGGTCATTTTCGTTCTCCCTAGGCTTATTCTTGTCCAATTAGGGTTTTTAACCAATCTTGTGCATCCAAAAGTTCATTTGTGTTATTGGATTAACATTTAGGTCATATTTGTCCTCCCTAGGCATATTCTTGTCCAATTAGGGTTTTTAACCAATCTTGTGCATCCAATAGGTGTGTTTGTGTCATTGGATGATTAATTAGGTCATTTTCGTCCTCCCTAGGCTTATTCTTGTCCATTTAGGGTTTTTAACCAATCTTGTGCATCCAATATGTGTGTTTGTGTCATTGGATGATCAATTAGGTCATTTTCGTCCTCCCTAGGCTTATTCTTGTCCAATTAGGATTTTTTACCAATCTTTTACATCCAATAAGTTCATTTGTGTCATTGGATTAACATTTAGGTCATTTTCGTCCTCCCTAGGCTTATTCTTGTCCAATTAGGGTTTTTAACCAATCTTGTGCATCCAATAGGTGTGTTTGTGTCATTGGATGATCAATTAGGTCATTTTCGTCCTCTCTAGGCTTATTCTTGTCCAATTAGGGTTTTTAACCAATCTTGTACATCCAATAAGTTCATTTGTGTCATTGGATTAACATTTAGGTCATTTTCGTCCTCCCTAGGCATATTCTTGTCCAATTAGGGTTTTTAACCAATCTTGCGCATCCAATAGGTGTGTTTGTGTCATAGGATGATCAATTACGTCATTTACGTCCTCCCTAGGCTTATTCTTGTCCAATTAGGGTTTTTAACCAATCTTGTGCATCCAATAACTTTGTTTGTGTCATTGAATTAATATTTAGGTCATTTTCGTCCTTCCTATGCATATTCTTGTCCAATTAGGGTTTTTAACCAATCTTGTGCATCCAATAGGTGTGTTTGTGTCATTGGATGATCAATTAGGTCATTTTCGTCCTCCCTAGGCTTATTCTTGTCCAATTAGGGTTTTTAACCAATCTTGTGCATCCAATAAGTTGAGTTGTGTCATTGGATTAACATTTACGTCATTTTCCTCCTCCCTAGGCTTATTCTTGTCCAATTAGGGTTTTTAACCAATCTTGTGCATCCAATAACTTTGTTTGTGTCCTTGAATTAATATTTAGGTCATTTTCGTCCTCCATAGGCATATTCTTGTCCAATTAGGGTTTTTAACCAATCTTGTGCATCCAATAAGTTTGTTTGTTTCATTGAATTAATATTTAGGTCATTTTCGTCCTCCCTAGGCATATTCTTGTCCAATTAGGGTTTTTAACCAATCTTGTGCATCCAATAGGTGTGTTTGTGTCATTGGATGATCAATTAGGTCATTTTCGTCCTCCCTAGGCTTATTCTTGTCCAATTAGGGTTTTTAACCAATCTTGTGCATCCAATAAGTTGAGTTGTGTCATTGGATTAACTTTTAGGTCATTTTCGTTCTCCCTAGGCTTATTCTTGTCCAATTAGGGTTTTTAACCAATATTGTGCATCCAATAAGTTGATTTGAGTTATTGGATTAACATTTAGGTCATATTCGTCCTCCCTAGGCATATTCTTGTCCAATTAGGGTTTTTAACCAATCTTGTGCATCCAATAGGTGTGTTTGTGTCATTGGATGATCAATTAGGTCATTTTCGTCCTCCCTTGGCATATTCTTGTCCAATTAGGGTTTTTCACCAATCTTGTGCATCCAATAGGTGTGTTTGTGTCATTGGATGATCAATTAGGTCATTTTCGTCCTCCCTAGGCTTATTCTTGTCCAATTAGGGTTTTTAACCAATCTTGTGCATCCAATAAGTTCATTAGTGTCACTGGATGATCAATTAGGTCATTTTCGTCCTCCCTAGGCATGTTCTTGTCCAACTAGGGTTTTTAACCAATCTTGTGCATCCAATAGGTGTGTTTGTGTCATTGGATGAACAATTAGGTCATTTTGGTCCTCCCTAGGCATATTCTTGTCCAATTTGGGTTTTTAACCAATCTTGTGCATCCAATAGCTGTGTTTGTGTCATTGGATGATCAATTAGGTCATTTTCGTCCTCCCTAGGCTTATTCTTGTCCAATTAGGGTTTTTAACCAATCTTATGCATCCAATAGGTGTGTTTGTGTCATTGGGTGATCAATTAGGTCATTTTCGTCCTCCCTAGGCTTATTCTTGTCCAATTAGGTCATTTTTAACCAATCTGGTGCATCCGATAAGTTTGTTTGTGTCATTGAATTAATATTTAGGTCATTTGCGTCCTCCCTAGGCATATTCTTGTCCAATTAGGGTATTTAACCAATCTTGTGCATCCAATAGGTGTGTTTGTGTCATTGGATGATCAATTAGGTCATTTTCGTCCTCCCTAGGCTTATTCTTGTCCAATTAGAGTTTTTAACCAATCTTGTGCATCCAATAGGTGTGTTTGTGTCATTGGATGATCAATTAGGTCATTTTCGTCCTCCCTAGGCTTATTCTTGTCCAATTAGGGGTTTTAACCAATCTTGTACATCCAATAAGTTCATTTGTGTCATTGGATTAACATTTAGGTCCTTCTCATCCTCCCTATGCATATTCTTGTCCAATTAGGGTTTTTAACCAATCTTGTGCATCCAATAGGTGTGTTTGTGTCATTGGATGATCAATTAGGTCATTTTTATCCTCCCTAGGCCTATTCTTGTCCAATTAGGGTTTTTAACCAATCTTGCGCATCTAATAAGTTGAGTTGTGTCATTGGATTAACATTTAGGTCATTTTCGTTCTCCCTAGGCTTATTCTTGTCCAATTAGGGTTTTTAACCAATCTTGTGCATCCAATAAGTTCATTTGTGTTATTGGAATGACATTTAGGTCATATTCGTCCTCCCTAGGCATATTCTTGTCCAATTAGGGTTTTTAACCAATCTTGTGCATCCAATAGGTGTGTTTGTGTCATTGGATGATCAATTAGGTCATTTTCGTCCTCCCTAGGCATATTCTTGTCCAATTAGGGTTTTTCACCAATCTTGTGCATCCAATAGGTGTGTTTGTGTCATTGGATGATCAATTAGGTCATTTTCGTCCTCCCTAGGCTTATTCTTGTCCAATTAGGGTTTTTAACCAATCTTGTGCATCCAATAAGTTCATTAGTGTCGCTGGATGATCAATTAGGTCATTTTCGTCCTCCCTAGGCATGTTCTTGTCCAACTAGGGTTTTTAACCAATCTTGTGCATCCAATAGGTGTGTTTGTGTCATTGGATGAACAATTAGGTCATTTTCGTACTCCCTAGGCTTATTCTTGTCCAATTAGGGTTTTTAACCAATCTTGTGCATCCAATAAGTTGAGTTGTGTCATTGGATTAACATTTAGGTCATTTTCGTTCTCCCTAGGCTTATTCTTGTCCAATTAGGGTTTTTAACCAATCTTGTGCATCCAATAAGTTCATTTGTGTCATTGGATTAACATTTAGGTCATATCCGTCCTCCCTAGGCATATTCTTGTCCAATTAGGGTTTTTAACCAATCTTGTGCATCCAATAGGTGTGTTTGTCTCATTGGATGATCAATTAGGTCATTTTCGTCCTCCGTAGGCTTATTCTTGTCCAATTAGGGTTTTTAACCAATCTTGTGCATCCAATAAGTTTGTTTGTGTCATTGAATTAATATTTGGGTCATTTTCGTCCTCCCTAGGCATATTCTTGTCCAATTAGGGTTTTTAACCAATCTTGTGCATCCAATAGGTGTGTTTGTGTCATTGGATGATCAATTAGGTCATTTTCGTCCTCCCTAGGCTTATTCTTGTCCAATTATGGTTTTTAACCAATCTTGTGCATCCAATAGGTGTGTTTGTGTCATTGGATTATCAATTAGGTCATTTTCGTCCTCCCTAGGCATATTCTTGTCCAATTAGGGTTTTTAACCAGTCTTGTGCATCCAATAGGTGTGTTTGTGTCATTGGATGATCAATTAGGTCATTTTCGTCCTCCCTAGGCTTATTCTTGTCCAATTATGGTTTTTAAACAATCTTGTGCATCCAATAGGTGTGTCTGTGTCATTGGATTATCAATTAGGTCATTTTCGTCCTCCCTAGGCATATTCTTGTCCAATTAGGGTTTTTAACCAATCTTGTGCATTCAATAGGTGTGTTTGTGTCATTGGATTATATATTAGGTCATTTTCGTCCTCCCTAAGCATATTCTTCTCCAATTAGGGTTTTTAACCAATCTTGTGCATCCAATAGGCGTGTTTGTGTCATTGGATGATCAATTAGGTCATTTTCGTCCTCGCTAGGCTTATTCTTGTCCAATTAGGGTTTTTAACCAATCTTGTGCATCCAATAAGTTGAGTTGTGTCATTGGATTAACATTTAGGTCATTTTCATTCTCCCTAGGCTTATTCTTGTCCAATTAGGTTTTTAACCAATCTTGTGCATCCAATAAGTTCATTTGTTTCATTGGATTCACATTTAGGTCATTTTCGTCCTCCCTAGGCATATTCTTATCCAATTAGGGTTTTTAACCAATCTTGTGCATCCAATAAGTTGAGTTGTGTCATTGGATTAACATTTAGGTCATTTTCGTTCTCCCTAGGCTTATTCTTGTCCAATTAGGGTTTTTAACCAATCTTGTGCATCCAATAGGTGTGTTTGTGTCATTGGATGATCAATTAGGTCATTTTCGTCCTCCCTAGGCATATTCTGGTCCAATTAGGGTTTTTAACCAATCTTGTGCATCCAATAGGTGTGTTTGTGAAATTGGATGATCAATTAGGTCATTTTCGTCCTCCATAGGCTTATTCTTGTCCAATTAGGGTTTTTAACCAATCTTATGCATCCAATAAGTTCATTTGTGTCATTGGATTAACATTTAGGTCATTTTCGTCCTCCCTAGGCATATTCTTGTCCAATTAGGGTTTTTAACCAATCTTGTGCATCCAATAGGTGTGTTTGTGTCATTGGATGATCAATTAGGTTATTTTCGTCCTTCCTAGGCTTATTCTTGTCGAATTAGGGTTTTTAACCAATCTTGTGCATCCAATAAGTTGAGTTGTGTCATTGGATTAACATTTAGGTCATTTTCGTTCTCCCTAGGCTTATTCTTGTCCAATTAGGGTTTTTAACCAATCTTGTGCATCCAATAGGTGTGTTTGTATCATTGGATGATCAATTAGGTCATTTTCGTCCTCCCTAGGCATATTCTTGTCCAATTAGGGTTTTTAACCAATCTTGTGCATCCAATAAAGTTCATTTGTGTCATTGGATTAACATTTAGGTCATTTTCGTCCTCCCTAGGCATATTCTTGTCCAATTAAGGTTTTTAACCAATCTTGTGCATCCAATAGGTGTGTTTGTGTCATTGGATGATCAATTAGGTTATTTTCGTCCTCCCTAGGCTTATTCTTGTCGAATTAGGGTTTTTAACCAATCTTGTGCATCCAATAAGTTGAGTTGTGTCATTGGATTAACATTTAGGTCATTTTCGTCCTCCCTAGGCTTATTCTTGTCCAATTAGGGTTTTTAACCAATCTTGTGCATCCAATAGCTGTGTTTGTGTCATCGGATGATTAATTAGGTCATTTTCTTCCTCCCTAGGCTTATTCTTGTCCAATTAGGGTTTTTAACCAATCTTGTGCATCCAATAGGTGTGTTTGTGTCATTGGATGATCAATTAGGTCATTTTCGTCCTCCCTAGGCTTATTCTTGTCCAATTAGGGTTTTTAACCAATCTTGTGCATCCAATAACTTTGTTTGTGTCATTGGATGATCAATTAGGTCATTTTCGTCCTCCCTAGGCTTATTCTTGTCCAATTATGGTTTTAAACCAATCTTGTGCATCCAATAACTTTGTTTGTGTCATTGAATTAATATTTAGGTCATTTTCGTCCTCCCTAGGCATATTCTTGTCCAATTAGGGTTTTTAACCAATCTTGTGCATCCAATAGGTGTGTTTGTGTCATTGGATGATCAAATAGGTCATTTTCGTCCTCCCTAGGCTTATTCTTGTCCAATTAGGGTTTTTCACCAATCTTGTGCATCCAATAACTTTGTTTGTGTCATTGAATTAATATTTAGGTCATTTTCGTCCTCCCTAGGCATATTCTTGTCCAATTAGGGTTTTTAACCAATCTTGTGCATCCAATAGGTGTGTTTGTGTCATTGGATGATTAATTAGGTTATTTTCGTCCTTCCTATGCTTACTCTTGTCCAATTAGGGTTTTTAACCAATGTTGTGCATCCAATAGGTGTGTTTGTGTCATTGGATGATCAATTAGGTCATTTTCGTCCTCCCTAGGCTTATTCTTGTCCAATTAGGGTTTTTAACCAATCTTGTGCATCCAATAGGTGTGTTTGTGTCATTGGATGATCAATTAGGTCATTTTCGTCCTCCGTAGGCTGATTCTTGTCCAATTAGGGTTTTTAACCAATCTTGTGCATCCAATAAGTTGAGTTGTGTCATTGGATTAACATTTAGGTCATTTTCGTTCTCCCTAGGCTTATTCTTGTCCAATTAGGGTTTTTAACCAATCTTGTGCATCCAATAGGTGTGTTTGTGTCATTGGATCATCAATTAGGTCATTTTCGTCCTCCCTAGGCTTATTCTTGTCCAATTAGGGTTTTTAACCAATCTTGTGCATCCAATAACTTTGTTTGTGTCATTGAATTAATATTTAGGTCATTTTCGTCCTCCCTAGGCATATTCTTGTCCAATTAGGGTTTTTAACCAATCTTGTGCATCCAATAGGTGTGTTTGTGTCTTTGGATGATCAATTAAGTTATTTTCGTCCTTCCTAAGCTTATTCTTGTCCAATTAGGGTTTTTAACAAACCTTGTGCATCCAATAAGTTCATTTGTGTCATTGGATGATCAATTAGGTTATTTTCGTCCTCCCTAGGCATATTCTTGTCCAACTTGGGTTTTTAACCAATCTTGTGCATCCAATAGGTGTGTTTGTGTCATTGGATGATCAATTAGGTCATTTTCGTCCTCCCTAGGCTTATTCTTGTCCAATTAGGGTTTTTAACCAATCTTGTGCATCCAATAACTTTGTTTGTGTCATTGAATTAATATTTAGGTCATTTTCGTCCTCCCTAGGCATATTCTTGTCCAATTAGGGTTTTTAACCAATCTTGTGCATCCAATAGGTGTGTTTGTGTCATTGGATGATCAATTAGGTCATTTTCGTTCCCCCTAGGCTTATTCTTGTCCAATTAGGGTTTTTCACCAATCTTGTGCATCCAATAACTTTGTTTGTGTCATTGAATTAATATTTAGGTCATTTTCGTCCTCCCTAGGCATATTCTTGTCCAATTAGGGTTTTTAACCAATCTTGTGCATCCAATAGGTGTGTTTGTGTCATTGGATGATCAATTAGGTCATTTTCGTCCTCCCTAGGCTTATTCTTGTCCAATTAGGGTTTTTAACCAATCTTGTGCATCCAATAACTTTGTTTGTGTCATTGAATTAATATTTAGGTCATTTTCGTCCTCCCTAGGCATATTCTTGTCCAATTAGGGTTTTTAACCAATCTTGTGCATCCAATAGGTGTGTTTGTGTCATTGGATGATCAATTAGGTCATTTTCGTCCTCCCTAGGCTTATTCTTGTCCAATTAGGGTTTTTAACCAATCTTGTTCATCCAATAGGTGTGTTTGTGTCAATGGATGATCAATTAGGTCGTTTTCGTCGTCCCTAGGCTTATTCATGTCCAATTAGGGTTTTTAACCAATCTTGTGCATCCAATAGGTGTGTTTGTGTCATTGGATGATCAATTAGGTCATTTTCGTCCTACCTAGACTTATTCTTGTCAAATTAGGGTTTTTAATCAATCTTGTGCATCCAATAACTTTGTTTGTGTCATTGAATTAATATTTAGGTCATTTTCGTCCTCCCTAGGCATATTCTTGTCCAATTAGGGTTTTTAACCAATCTTGTGCATCCAATAGGTGTGTTTGTGTCATTGGATGATCAATTAGGTCATTTTCGTCCTCCCTAGGCTTATTCTTGTCCAATTAGGGTTTTTAACCAATCTTGTTCATCCAACAGGTGTGTTTGTGTCATTGGATGATCAATTAGGTAATTTTCGTCCTCCCTAGACTTATTGTTGTCCAATTAGGGTTTTTAACCAAT
Source organism: Cicer pinnatifidum (assembly GCA_037974775.1). NCBI lineage: Eukaryota > Viridiplantae > Streptophyta > Magnoliopsida > Fabales > Fabaceae > Cicer > Cicer pinnatifidum. The sequence goes on from JBBPBR010001790.1 coordinate 185,706, forward strand.
CTTGTGCATCCAATAACTTTGTTTGTGTCATTGAATTAATATTTAGGTCATTTTCGTCCTCCCTAGGCATATTCTTGTCCAATTAGGGTTTTTAACCAATCTTGTGCATCCAATAGGTGTGTTTGTGTCATTGGAAGATCAATTAGGTCATTTTCGTCCTCCCTAGGCTTATTCTTGTCCAATTATGGTTTTTAACCAATCTTGTGCATCCAATATGTGTGTTTGTGTCATTGGATTATCAATTAGGTCATTTTGGTCCTCCCAAGGCATATTCTTGTCCAATTAGGGTTTTTAACCAATCTTGTGCATCCAATAGCTGTGTTTGTGTCATTGGATGATCAATTTGGTCATTTTCGTCCTCCCTAGGCTTATTCTTGTCCAATTAGGGTTTTTAACCAATCTTGTGCATCCAATAGGTGTGTTTGCGTCATTGGGTGATCAATTAGGTCATTTTCGTCCTCCCTAGGCTTATTCATGTCCAATTAGGGTTTTTAACCAATCTGGTGCATCCGATAAGTTTGTTTGTGTCATTGAATTAATATTTAGGTTATTTTCGTCCTCCCTAGGCATATTCTTGTCCAATTAGGGTATTTAACCAATCTTGTGCATCCAATAGGTGTGTTTGTGTCATTGGATGATCAATTAGGTCATTTTTGTCCTCCCTAGGCTTATTCTTGTCCAATTAGGGTTTTTAACCAATCTTGTGCATCCAATAAGTTCATTTGTGTCATTGGATTAACATTTAGGTCATTTTCGTCCTCCCTAGGCATATTCTTGTCCAATTAGGGTTTTTAACCAATCTTGTGCATCCAATAGGTGTGTTTGTGTCATTGGATGATCAATTAGGTCATTTTCGTCCTCCCGAGGCTTATTCTTGTCCAATTAGGGTTTTTAAGCAATCTTGTGCATCCAATAAGTTCATTTGTGTCATTGCATTAACATTTAGGTCATTTTCGTCCTCCCTAGGCATATTCTTGTCCAATTAGGGTTTTTAACCAATCTTGTGCATCCAATAGGTGTGTTTGTGTCATTGGATGATCAATTAGGTCATTTTCTTCCTCCCTAGGCTTATTCTTGTCCAGTTAGGGTTTTTAACCAATCTTGTGCATCCAATAAGTTCATTTGTGTCATTGGATTAACATTTAGGTCATTTTCGTCCTCCCTAGGCATATTCTTGTCCAATTAGGGTTTTTAACCAATCTTGTGCATCCAATAGGTGTGTTTGTGTCTTTGGATGATGAATTAGGTCATTTTCGTCCTCCCTAGGCTTATTCTTGTCCAATTAGGGTTTTTAACCAGTCTTGTGCATCCAATAAGTTCATTTGTGTTATTGGATGATCAATTAGGTCATTTTCGTCCTCCCTAGGCACATTCTTTTCCAACTAGGGTTTTTAACCAATCTTGTGCATCCAATAGGTGTGTTTGTGTCATTGGATGATCAATTAGGTCATTTTCGCCTTTCTAGGCTTATTCTTGTCCAATTAGGGTCTTTAACCAATCTTGTGCATCCAATAAGTTCATTTGTGTCATTGGATTAACATTTAGGTCATTTTCGTCCTCCCTAGGCATATTCTTGTCCAATTAGGGTTTATAACCAATCTTGTGCATCTAATAGGTGTGTTTGTGTCTTTGGATGATCAATTAGGTCATTTTCGTCCTCCCTAGGCTTATTCTTGTCCAATTAGGGTTTTTAACCAATCTTGTGCATCCAATAAGTTCATTTGTGTTTTTGGATGATCAATTAGGTCATTTTCGTCCTCCCTAGGCATATTCTTTTCCAACTAGGGTTTTTAACCAATCTTGTGCATCCAATAGGTGTGTTTGTGTCATTGGATGATCAATTAGGTCATTTTCGCCTTTCTAGGCTTATTCTTGTCCAATTAGGGTTTTTAACCAATCTTGTGCATCCAATAACTTTGTTTGTGTCATTGGATGAACATTTAGGTCATTTTCGTCCTCCCTAGGCATATTCTTGTCCAATTAGGGATTTTAACCAATCTTGTGTATCCAATAGGTGTGTTTGTGTCATTGGATGATCAATTAGGTCATTTTCGTACTCCCTAGGCTTATTCTTGTCCAATTAGGGTTTTTAACCAATCTTGTGCATCCAATAACTTTGTTTGTGTCATTGAATAATAAATTTAGGTCATTTTGGTCCTCCCTAGGCATATTCTTGTCCAATTAGGGTTTTTAACCAATCTTGTGCATCCAATAGGTGTGTTTGTGTCATTGGATGATCAATTAGGTCATTTTCGTCCTCCCTAGGTTTATTCTTGTCCAATTAGGGTTTTTAACAAATCTTGTGCATCCAATAAGTTCATTTGTGTCATTGGATGATCAATTAGGTCATTTTCGTCCTCCCTAGGCATATTCTTGTCCAACTAGGGTTTTTAACCAATCTTGTGCATCCAATAGGTGTCTTTGTGTCATTGGATGATCAATTAGGTCATTTTCGTCCTCCCTAGACTTATTCTTGTCCAATTAGGGTTTTTAACCAATCTTGTGCATCCAATAACTTTGTTTGTGTCATTGAATTAATATTTAGGTCATTTTCGTCCTCCCTAGGCATATTCTTGTCCAATTAGGGTTTTTAACCAATCTTGTGCATCCAATAGGTGTGTTTGTGTCATTGGATGATCAATTAGGTCATTTTCGTCCTCCCTAGGCTTATTCTTGTCCAATTAGGGTTTTTAACAAATCTTGTGCATCCAATAAGTTCATTTGTGTCATTGGATGATCAATTAGGTCATTTTCGTCCTTCTTAGGCATATTCTTGTCCAACTAGGGTTTTTAACCAATCTTGTGCATCCAATAGGTGTGTTTGTATCATTGGATGATCAATTAGGTCATTTTCGTCCTCCCTAGACTTATTCTTGTCCAATTAGGGTTTTTAACCAATCTTGTGCATCCAATAACTTTGTTTGTGTCATTGAATTAATATTTAGGTCATTTTCGTCCTCCCTAGGCATATTCTTGTCCAATTAGGGTTTTTAACCAATCTTGTGCATCCAATAGGTGTGTTTGTGTCTTTGAATGATCAATTAGGTCATTTTCGTCCTCCCTAGGCTTATTCTTGTCCAATTAGGGTTTTTAACCAATCTTGTGCATCCAATAAGTTCATTTGTGTTATTGGATGATCAATTAGGTCATTTTCGTCCTCCCTAGGCTTATTCTTGTCCAATTAGGGTTTTTAACTAATCTTGTGCATCCAATAAGTTGAGTTGTGTCATTGGATTAACATTTAGGTCATTTTCGTTTTCCCTAGGCTTATTCTTGTCCAATTAGGGTTTTTAACCAATCTTGTGCATCCAATAAGTTCATTTGTGTCATTGGATTAACATTTAGGTCATTTTCGTCCTCCCTAGGCATATTCTTGTCCAATTAGGGTTTTTAACCAATCTTGTGCATCCAATAGGTGTGTTTGTGGCATTGGATGACCAATTAGGTCATTTTCGTCCTCCCTAGGCATATTCTTGTCCAATTAGGGTTTTTAACCAATCTTGTGCATCCAATAGGTGTGTTTGTGTCATTGGATGATCAATTAGGTCATTTTCGTCCTCCCTAGGCATGTTCTGGTCCAATTAGGGTTTTTAACCAATCTTGTGCATCCAATAGGTGTGTTTGTGTCATTGGATGATCAATTAGGTCATTTTCGTCCTCCCTAGGCTTATTCTTGTCCAATTAGGGTTTTTAACCAATCTTGTGCATCCAATAGGTGTGTTTGTGTCATTGGATGATCAATTAGGTCATTTTCATCCTACCTACACTTATTCTTGTCAAATTAGGGTTTTTAATCAATCTTGTGCATCCAATAACTTTGTTTGTGTCATTGAATTAATATTTAGGTCATTTTCGTCCTCCCTAGGCATATTCTTGTCCAATTAGGGTTTTTAACCAATCTTGTGCATCCAATAGGTGTGTTTGTGTCATTGGATGATCAATTAGGTCATTTTCGTCCTCCCTAGGCTTATTCTTGTCCAATTAGGGTTTTTAACCAATCTTGTGCATCCAATAGGTGTGTTTGTGTCATTGGATGATCAATTAGGTCATTTTCGTCCTCCCTAGGCTTATTCTTGTCCAATTAGGGTTTTTAACCAATCTTTGCATCCAATAACTTTGTTTGTGTCATTGAATTAATATTTAGGTCATTTTCGTCCTCCCTAGGCATATTCTTGTCCAATTAGGGTTTTTAACCAATCTTGTGCATCCAATAGGTGTGTTTGTGTCATTGGATGATCAATTAGGTCATTTTCGTCCTCCCTAGGCATATTTTTGTCCAATTAGGGTCTTTAACCAATCTTGTGCATCCAATAAGTTCATTTGTGTCATTGGATTAACATTTAGGTCATTTTCGTCCTCCCTAGGCATATTCTTGTCCAATTAGGGTTTTTAACCAATCTTGTGCTTCCAATAGGTGTGTTTGTGTCATTGGATGATCAATTAGGTCATTTTCGTCCTCCTTAGGCTTATTCTTGTACAATTAGGGTTTTAACCAATCTTGTGCATCCAATAACTTTGTTTGTGTCATTGAATTAATATTTAGGTCATTTTCGTCCTCCCTAGGCATATTCTTGTCCAATTAGGGTTTTTAACCAATCTTGTGCATCCAATAGGTGTGTTTGTGTCATTGGATGATCAATTAGGTTATTTTCGTCCTTCCTAGGCTTACTCTTGTCCAATTAGGGTTTTTAACCAATGTTGTGCATCCAATAAGTTCATTTGTGTCATTGAATTAACATTTAGGTCATTTTCGTCCTCCCTAGGCATAATCTTTTCCAATTAGAGTTTTTAACCAATCTTGTGCATCCAATAGGTGTGTTTGTGTCATTGGATGATCAATTAGCTCATTTTCGTCCTACCTAGACTTATTCTTGTCAAATTAGGGTTTTTAATCAATCTTGTGCATCCAATAACTTTGTTTGTGTCATTGAATTAATATTTAGGTCATTTTCGTCCTCCCTAGGCATATTCTTGTCCAATTAGGGTTTTTAACCAATCTTGTGCATCCAATAGGTGTGTTTGTGTCATTGGATGATCAATTAGGTTATTTTCGTCCTTCCTAGGCTTACTCTTGTCCAATTAGGGTTTTTAACCAATGTTGTGCATCCAATAAGTTCATTTGTGTCATTGAATTAACAATTAGGTCATTTTCGTCCTCCCTAGGCATATTCTTGTCCAATTAGAGTTTTTAACCAATCTTGTGCATCCTATAGGTGTGTTTGTGTCATTGGATGATCAATTAGGTCATTTTCGTCCTCCTTAGGCTTATTCTTGTCCAATTAGTGTTTTTAACCAATCTTGTGCATCCAATAACTTTGTTTGTGTCATTGAATTAATATTTAGGTCATTTTCGTCCTCCCTAGGCATATTCTTGTCCAATTAGGGTTTTTAACCAATCTTGTGCATCCAATAGGTGTGTTTGTGTCATTGGATGATCAATTAGGTTGTTTTCGTCCTCCCTAGGCTTATTCTTGTCCAATTAGGGTTTTTAACCAATCTTGTGCATCCCATAAGTACATTTGTGTTGTTGGATTAACATTTAGGTCATTTTCGTCCTCCCTAGGCATATTCTTGTCCAATTAGGGTTTTTAACCATTCTTGTTCTTCCAATAGGTGTGTTTGTATCATTGGATGATCAATTGGGTCATTTTCGCCCTCCCTATGCTTATTCTTGTCCAATTAGGGTTTTTAACCAATCTTGTGCATCCAATAAGTTCATTTGTGTCATTGGATTAACATTTAGGTCATTTTCGTCCTCCCTAGGCATATTCTTGTCCAATTAGGGTTTTTAACCAATCTTGTGCATCTAATAGGTGTGTTTGTGTCTTTGGATGATCAATTAGGTCATTTTCGTCCTCCCTAGGCTTATTCTTGTCCAATTAGGGTTTTTAACCAGTCTTGTGCATCCAATAAGTTCATTTGTGTTATTGGATGATCAATTAGGTCATTTTCGTCCTCCCTAGGCATATTCTTTTCCAACTAGGGTTTTTAACCAATCTTCTGCATCCAATAGGTGTGTTTGTGTCATTGGATGATCAATTAGGTCATTTTCGCCTTTCTAGGCTTATTCTTGTCCAATTAGGGTCTTTAACCAATCTTGTGCATCCAATAAGTTCATTTGTGTCATTGGATTAACATTTAGGTCATTTTCGTCCTCCCTAGGCATATTCTTGTCCAATTAGGGTTTTTAACCAATCTTGTGCATCTAATAGGTGTGTTTGTGTCTTTGGATGATCAATTAGGTCATTTTCGTCCTCCCTAGGCTTATTCTTGTCCAATTAGGGTTTTTAACCAATCTTGTGCATCCAATAAGTTCATTTGTGTTTTTGGATGATCAATTAGGTCATTTTCGTCCTCCCTAGGCATATTCTTTTCCAACTAGGGTTTTTAACCAATCTTGTGCATCCAATAGGTGTGTTTGTGTCATTGGATGATCAATTAGGTCATTTTCGCCTTTCTAGGCTTATTCTTGTCCAATTAGGGTTTTTAACCAATCTTGTGCATCCAATAACTTTGTTTGTGTCATTGGATGAACATTTAGGTCATTTTCGTCCTCCCTAGGCATATTCTTGTCCAATTAGGGATTTTAACCAATCTTGTGTATCCAATAGGTGTGTTTGTGTCATTGGATGATCAATTAGGTCATTTTCGTACTCCCTAGGCTTATTCTTGTCCAATTAGGGTTTTTAACCAATCTGGTGCATCCAATAACTTTGTTTGTGTCATTGAATTAATATTTAGGTCATTTTCGTCCTCCCTAGGCATATTCTTGTCCAATTAGGGTTTTTAACCAAACTTGTGCATCCAATAGGTGTGTTTGTGTCATTGGATGATCAATTAGGTCATTTTCGTCCTCCCTAGGTTTAGTCTTGTCCAATTAGGGTTTTTAACAAATCTTGTGCATCCAATAAGTTCATTTGTGTCATTGGATGATCAATTAGGTCATTTTCGTCCTCCCTAGGCATATTCTTGTCCAACTAGGGTTTTTAACCAATCTTTTGCATCCAATAGGTGTGTTTGTGTCATTGGATGATCAATTTGGTCATATTCGTCCTCCCTAGGCTTATTCTTGTCCAATTAGGGTTTTTAACCAATCT